>MU858107.1:51372-197511 GCA_033297075.1 Rhypophila decipiens | reverse complement strand
ATGTGTTGTGGGCGAATGAACTAAGATGATGTTGTCGAGGTTGGGGGAAAGTGTCCAGCTCGGTGAAATGTCCAGCTCGGTGATAAAATACGTTAGATATGATAGGATTCTTACTTTTCTCCCGCTGGGTCTTCCTGCTATTTCTGAAGTAGAGTGGCTGCTACTTGTCTTTCTCAAGTGAACATGCCCTACTGTGATTTTCCATACAATCGTGGGGATCGCTTGCCCTACGTATAAACACAAATACTGGCTTTACAGGCATTGACTTTGAGTCTGACTTCTGCTTAATATCAGAGTGAACTACTACAGGATACTTGCAAGAATGAAACCGAGTGATGAAGTAATAGTAAGAATAGGAAAGGAGGTCCTTAATTCCATCGCCGAGGAAAATTGCGTTTGTATCGGAATACCATTCCCTCCTCCAGTTCGAGCACCGTTCAATATGTCTGCGGTACTACCCGCTGTTGTAGAGGCTGGGTTGCTTCCCGCTTGATGAGTGGAAGAGAAAGCCAACTTCAGTCAGCAGGGGAAATTCATATGACAATACGGGGTAGAAGCATCTTGATTGAGCCGGAAGGTGGGGAAAACTTACCAGAGCCACGACCCTCCGCAGTCGTAGTGAGCACGAGCAATTGCTCACTCCCATGGACACAGTAATCATTAAAGACGTCCACGGCACTTGAAGCATGGTTCTGGTCGTCGCAGTTTCCTACCACTGCAGTAGAGATCTCCCAGCTGAATCTGCTGTAGCTGTCTGTGCAGAAACAGCTGAAGGATGTGAGTTCGGATCCGTCGCCGCATCCGGAGTCCATGTTGCGGACTATGTTGCTCAGTGGGCCGAGTGCGCAGTCAGGGAGGTCCGAGTAAGAGGGGACGAGGTCGAGGTAGATTGGTGTTGGGATGACTGGGGCAGAACTTGAACTTGAAGTTGTGGTTTGGGCGGATTGGGCAACGTTGGTTGCTGTTGCTGATGTAAGGGTGAGAAGAAGGATGAGGATGAAGCGGCCGGTATAGAATGGCATATACATGGTGGATGGTTTTCGTGAGCAGGCGATGAGATGGAACAGGTGATGGCTGGTGATTGACCAAGGAGATAGATTCAATGTTGAGTATCCTGGCAATGTTGATGAGTTTTATTCTGGATATGGATTTTCCTTTCACACTTCCCGTTGCTCTCATCCTTGGGCGTTGTTAATTGTTTATTCTTTACTGAGAGCCTTGTCTAGATATGCTAGGACCAGACGGGGCGTAGCGCCAGCCAAACTTTTATGAAAGCAGATCTAATTTCACACAGCCAAAAAGCTGATTGATCATTGGAAACAGCACTTTGAGGCACACCTATAACAGAAAGTTAGATCTCAAGTATTGATTGGGTCCCGAACAAGCTAGACGCCAGTATTGTCTTAAGTTGTAACGGGCTGCCGTAGGTACCCAAGGTGGGTAGATGAGGTAGAGGTTCGCGATTTGGTATATCTTGGGGGGTCAGGTACCGATGCTTCGCCTCATCATACCTCCAATCACCTCGTGGATTGGTTGGACGTGGACAGGTGTGTGTGGAAGGTACCCGGCCCCACCAAGATGAGCAGCTGGGTGAGGGGCCTGAGGGCTGTGCCAATGCTGCACTGCCGCCCTATCTTCCTTCTCCTTGTTCACAAATTCCCAAAACCCATCCGCGGCCCCTTCCGCACATACCCGTGACTTCTCCACGATTGCCATCGATCTCACCTAACCCAAGATCGAGATCCCTGTTCGGAACCGTACCCACGGAACAAAAACGCTTGCCCCTGAACCTGGAGAGCGATTGCCGGACTGGAAAAATGTCCAGCAACTGCGTAGACTTTTCTCATTAGTCTGAAAAGAAAACCCGTAACGTTACCTTTATCTTTTCAAGTTTTTAAAAGTCCATTGGGTCCAACCAAGAATAAAAAGGTAGAGCCTTATGGCCTTTATCGACTCGACGATGTTTAAGGAGAACTTCGGAACTTGCCGTCTTGCTTCGGTAGTCGCCGGTGGCGCTTCTCTCCCGGAATGGAAAATATTGCCGAATGCTGGCGACAAGGGCTTGGAGCCTGGAGTTATAACCACTAACGTGCAAAGAAAGCCTTATTCTCAGCCGCCTTCACCAGCCACTGGCCCGAAAACCCCTGAATCGAACATATGGTGTTGTATTTGGGCGTCACGCAAAGTTCGCGATGCAACCGCGCGCGTACGGGCCGGTGTCTTTTCTTTGTATTATGCAATATGCTGGGGTTACACAACATGGTACAGCCGCCCCGGTGGCCGGATTAGGTACCGAATTTCGACGATACTGAGTCAGCACCGTCCAGGGTTGTTGACCTTGGTCCTTCATCCGCTTCATTGATCGATGACAGGTTCAGATCCACTTCGCGCCGTATCTCTAGCAGTGTACTACCTATGCAAGGCCATCTGCCGGTACCGATCACTCGGTACTTGGCCAGCACTGATGGTTGATGATAGGGCCGCATCTAGTTCAGGGGAATCAGGCCTAGACAGTAGGCGGGATATGCAGGGTTCAACTTCCAGATTTAGACCGGCTGAGAGAGATTCGAGACGCCTGGAAAATACAATCAAAAGCAGCCGCTGCCCTTAACACCCACACGCGTCGAGATATGCCACTTTTGAGCTTCGTCAGAGCCGTCCCCGACATACCAAACTTCAAAGTTTCCCCCCAGTGGCGTGAATCAGGGCGGCAGTAGGGCTTGGCCTTCATACTGGCGCACACACTCCTTCTCCTGGTCGGATTCAGGCAGCTGGGGATTTGTAGGCCCAAAACTAAATCGTGCAGTCGGCCGAGATGCCTCTCTCTGATGCCATGAAGTGAAGCGGAGTGGCATGCTGACGAGCCTTACCTATAAGTTTATTATTATTATTATTATTATTCATACGCCGTTGTGCCCTTAGGCTTGCCGGACCCTCAAACTATTTTTTACCTATAAGTTATAGCTGTCTTCCTCAGACATTACCCATCGACATGTCTCCGCAACACGTCCCATCCATCTCCTTCCTCGCACATCGAGTCCAAGCAAGTACACGATCGCTTAAGAGACTACGATGGCGCCAAACACAGAAGATACCGATATTGAGTCCTTGTCCAAGTACGGTAGTCACCCAGGCATCGATAACAGTGCCCAGACCACCCTCGTCTCCAGATGCTGGCATCTGCTGGTCAAGTTCTGGCGCATCCTAATCTATAGATGGTGGTGGTGGGAAGTCGCCTCCCTGATACTCAGCATCAACGCAATGGCGGCGGTCCTCTGGATACTATGCAAAATCAACGGCCTGCCTCTCGATCAATGGACATTTCCTATCCAAGCAAACTCCCTAGTCTCCGTCTTCTTGACCATCTCCAAATCGGCGCTACTTATCCCAGTCGCCGAGTGCATCAGCCAGGCAAAATGGATGCAATTTTCCAGAAAGCCACAGAAGCTATCCAGGCTCCAGGAGTACGACGATGCCAGCCGAGGGCCCTTTGGAGCCGCCGTGCTGCTCGTGCGCAAAGTCGGATGGATCGCTTGGCTGGGTGCCTTTCTGTCTGTCATCGCTCTCGCCCTCGACCCGTTTGTACAGCAAATCATTGAGTTCCCCTCCCGCCCAGTCGCTCTTTCTTCAGGCGGCGCCCAGATCTCAGCCACCCAGTCCATCAACAAGATCGATCTGCCAGCCATGCGAGGAGCCATCCTCAGCGCCATATACTCCCCCAAGGAAGACCCCAGCTCGCCGCTGACTTACACGTGCACCACTGGGTCTTGCCTCTGGAACCAGACCATCACCTCCGTCGGCGTCTGTTCATTCTGCCACGACATGACTAGCTCATTCAAGCCCGAATGCACCACCGGCCCCGGTCCTCTCCAGCCGGGCCCGGAAAACCCAGACCAGACTTGGTCGTCTAGCACGACCACCTGCGTCTATACCATAGATGCAGCAGCAAATGTCACTCTTACCGCGTTCATCCAGACCATCGCCTTCCCTGGGGCATACGGCAGACCAGCCGAATACGCAAGCCAATACACCCAGCTCCGAATCGACTCCCAGTCCGGCTTGGGCGGGAACCGCGGCCTGAAGCCTCTGGCGCTCTCCAGATTCCTCGACCCCAGAGTCCGCTGGGTCTCCACGGCGCTGACCTACACAACAAGCTACGACAAGGACACGCGGAGAATGCCGAATCTGACCATCCAAGATCTCGCGCCCGAGATCAATCTCTGCGCCATGTACCTCTGTGCGCAGACATATGATCGCTCCCTGGCCGTGGTGAACGGATCTCTGGTCAACACTGAGCCAACAAGCACCCTTGCTCTGGGGAACATCTTCGCCGACGACGGTCGGGCCGAGTTTGTCCCCATACCCGACGGGCAGCAGGCCGAGGTCTTGGTCCCGCTTCCCAACTCGACGGTGATCAACTATGGGAATTTCACTTCTAGTAATGCCTCCTCGGCTGCGGATCCCAGTAATAATCCGATTTCTTCTTCTTCCGCCGGCCAGAACAACAAAACTACTGCAACGAGTGCAATCCAAACAACCGGCAGGTTCACGATATCGCAGCAAGCAATCTTTACCCTCCACGGCCGTCTCCGCCGCGAGATTCTGAACATCTCCCAATCAAGCGGCAACATTGACTTTGGCCCTGCGTTTCCCGAGCCAAACTACGGGGCCGACGTGTCTGCCTTGGAAGCATCGCAACCATCGTCCAAGAATGCCTACTCGTCTCAATCTGACGGCGCGACATTTGTGAATGTCTCGGCTACATTTGGCCGTCTTGCGAGGGGCATCACTGCGCGATTGCTGGTCGAGAATGGCAGTCGGCTGGTCAAGGGGGATGCGCTTCATGAGGAGACTTTTTTCCGGGTTGCTTGGGGTTGGGTTGTTTTGCCTGTTGGGGTCGTTGTTCTTGCTGTTGGTTTGTTGGGGGGCACTATTTGGGCTTCTTCTTCTTCTTCTTTTTCTTCTTTGAACGGTTCAGACGGTCAAGGAGGGAATGGGAATAATGAAGAGCGAGCTGGTGATACTAATAGTAGTAGCTCGGAGGATCTTGGTATGGGTGGACATGAAAAGGAAGGTGGTACTAATGGGGGCACGACACTAACAGTGGAGGACATGGATAACAAGAGTCCTGCTGCACAGACAGAAGTGAGGCGGGCTGGAAGAAATGGACAGAAAATAGGAAATGGGAAACCAGGAATCTGGAAAGGCAGTAGCCTGGCGTTGCTGATTTCCAGCCTGGAGATGCGAGACGTTAACGGCAATGTCAGCCGCAGCAGCTTGCAAGAGGAGCTCTCGCATATAAAGAACTTGGATGACCTGGAAAGGTTTGCGGATACAAAGATGGTGAGATTAGCAGAGGCTGATTTGGGTGGTGGTGATGATGCCAGCAGTAAGGGGAGGCGGTTTGTCATTGTTGGCAAATGTTGAGATTCAGTGCTGGGTAGAGTAATAAATCCTCGATACAATACAATTACGGAATGCAAGAAGAAGGCGCTGTCAATGAAGCTACCCTCCCTGCGGTACATAGGCTGGCTTACCCTGCCCGCTCCACTCAACCAGTTGATCGCGGCTCAGGCAGGATTCTGGGCCTTGGGACTCGGCAATCGTTTGGAGTTTCTCTTTATTTACAGTAAAAAAGATCACGAAGCAGCTAATATCCTGGAAGATGGCCCAGGCCGATGATGATAGCCCATAATCATAATTGAGCAGCATCTCAACTATGCTCATGTATTGCACCAGATGACCTTTCCCGTGACTATGATAACCTCCTCACCTATGCAAATGCACCTGAACTTCTGTCACTCAAAACTGAACCACGCCCGACTGCAACAGTCCCTTCCAAGCAACACATCAAGCCACTTTCCCCCCTCCCCGACCCCCAAGACTAGACCATTTAACAAGCAGCAGTCTTGATCGCATAAACGGTAGTGCACCCAATCTGGTTACAGCTATCCCCTCCACACGGGAAACTAACCATCTGCGTCGGCAAAGCGTTACATCCGCACGGCTTATTCAGCGTCTCGGTAGTCGTGCACTGAGGAATCAGACACTGGCGACAGGCAGTTGCCGTCTGGGTGATCGTAGGGCAAGCCACTGCCGGTCCGCAGGCTTGGGTCTTGGTAGATACCGAAAGCACAGTCAAGGTCGAAGTTGCCGTGCGGGTGACGGTTTGTGGGGGCAGGGTGGTGGAGCGGACGACGGTGGCGGTGGAAGTAACTGTCTCTCGCTGGATGTATGATGCTGTTGTTGTTACTGTCTCGCGCACAATTTGCGTCACTGTTATGGTTTTGGTTGCGCCGCCGCGGATTGTTGAGGGGGTCAGGGTGATTTGGGCGAGGACGTTTCTGAGAATTTTTGTTAGTCGATTTGTCACCTCTTGGACTGGGATTTTGTGGTGGTCTGGACTTACGTTGCCAGCAGGGCATAAACGATGGTGATTAAGGACTGCATTTTGGACTTGCTTGGGTATCAATCTTTTGAGAGAGTCGAGCTGTGGTAGAGTTGTGGACGCGATCTGGAGATTTGGCGAAGGAAGTTGTGTTTATATCATTAAAAGATCATGCTTTCCCCAGCACAAGCATCACCGGTTCAATTTCCATCGAGAAGGAACACAATATCCACCTTGGCATGTGAATAGCATCCGTAACGACGACATTGTTCGAAAAATAAATTAAACTGGCTATATAGCACGGAGCTGTTCTCCCTCCTGCTCGTTTTGAGCTGGTTGTCATCATTTGCACACTTCGACCCACTCCCCCAGTAGACATCTTTCTTCCGGAGCTGTCCTGGTTCTTGGGTATATGTATTTATTTGCCCTTCAAGAGGTCGAGATAATATGGCTTCGTGGTTTCCCGTCCAATGGGAGCCTCAATGGATATAGTAGGCTAATTAATGCCGTGGATATTACCAGCGTTGCACTGGTTCCTTGCGCTTGAAGCAGCAGAACTCGTCACTCAAGCCAAGTGGCGCCGTGCCGTCCTCCCGTCTGTTAGACGATAATCGTCGGCCGAGTTCTGGTGGCAACTTCGGCGGCTGAATTAAGGTCCCCTGTGAGGGCGGAATATCAATTTGATCTGCAGTTCGTTAGATATCCAGGAACAAGGGATCGGTCTCTTAATCAACATTGATCCTAAAAATATCTCACTTCGTCACCCATATATCCGCTTCAATGAGTTGAAAGAGCCAGTGTGCCAGGAAGTGGTCCGGCGGCCCTGAATAGAAAAGTTCTAGTAAAAGAGTAATCCGGTATATGAGACCAAAAGATTGTATGCAACTCCTGATGATGCTGCCATGTATATTTCCCGTTCCCCAGCGCCTTGCATGTACTCCCCCAGAACAATAAACTGATAACCCGGTTCCCAGATCCTTTACAATTGCAGGAAAACAAAAGCTGCTTCTATTTTGGGACAAGTCCCTCACCGCAGTGTCGTCTGGCTCGACCAGGTCGAGTTCGTCATCGTAACAAGGTCCGTCCTGGGCTTGTTGTAATATCCGCGCCTGGATGAAGTTCCCGTCCCCGCTAGCGCTCTCCGCGATCTCGAAGATCTACTGTGGTTGTGGCTCGAACGTCCGCCTCGGCCCCGGGACGGCTTGATGCTCCTGACCAGCATTCGCAGCATCGGCAGGGACGCTGCCATTATCGTAATTGCCGCCTCTGCATTTCCCCATATAACAAGGTTTACTCCGTCGTCTGCTTTTCGGTTAGCATCGGTTCTCTCTTGCAGTGCAAATGAAGCGCTCTGGTAAACAAGTGCGGCTGCGAACACTCACGTGGAAAGTCCCTAGAGCCCAACTGTGGCAGCGACGAGCACTTGATAAAGGCCGATGCAGCGGCACTTCAAACTGTTAGTGGCAGGCTACTTTTAGGGAAAGGAGAGATGCTTACAAGACACCCATGCTCATGGCAAGAGCAACGCCAATCTTCTCCTTGGTGTGCATTTGCAGCGTCATGATGATCTTCCAAGGGATGATTGCCAGCACGAGATCCAAGATGCCCGAATATGCTAGATTTCCCGTGTCAGCTTACAGTTTTAGGTATCGTGGCAGACTCGACTTACCACTGGTGAATATCGCATAAGTGATGATCACATTTGGGCTCCAACAAGTCCCCCTTATGAATGGCTTCCATGCCTTCTCCAATGGCGTGCAGTCCACCCAGAAAAACATGGCGGACATGCCAAACAGGAGGTTCATGGACACCACGGCAAACCAGAGAAATATTCTCGTCCTGCCATTAATGCCATCCCCGATCATGAGCAGCGTAATAGCAAACGAAGTCTTGCTCCATGCCTGGCTACAGATAGCCAGCGTGACAGAGATCTGGCCGATAAGGTACATCTCGTTGAGATTGCTCCTGGGTATCTGCCACGCATGTTTGCCATATCCCCTGTCTATTGACATGTTGGTGCATATTGTCGCACCGAGTAATGCTATCTTTGTGGATGTCAGTCTTCACTCTTCAAGCGCTGTCTTCAATGTCGAAAATACAGGCATACATACCCAAGCAGCCGTTGCAAAGTAGTCATCGGCATGGAACTTCCTGTGTCTCATGAACTTGCAGTAAAGCCGCACAACGACAAATATCAGCGATAACCCAGCCAGAACCCATACTGATATTCGCGTCGTAGGCCCCAAGTCGTCGTTGGTGAACCGTCCTCCTCGCCAAAAGCCATTTCCGAAGCCACGGCCGGTCCCGTTATTGGTGTCGCTGTTATTTCTCTGGGACCCTCCCCCAAACGAATATGGGGAGTTGTCGTCACCGAAGGAGGTCGAATTGGTGTCCATGATGGCCTATCAAAAGTCCAGCTAGAATTGTGACGGTGATGTCGACATTCCCAGGCGGGTTCCGTGCGATTAGTTTCACAAGATGACAATCAAATTGAAGTGAAAATAACGACGGAAGATAAATCTTTAGAGCGATGAAGAGGCTGTGAAAAGTAGAACAAGAGATGACGAAAGGATGAACCAAGAGATAGGAAGTTTGCGGCACAGGGTCTGAACTGAAGAGAAAAGTAAAAAGGTAAGATGGACATGATCTTCTGATCCTGGGGAAGAATGGGTATGTCCGGGGCAGCGTCGTTCTATCTCCATGATGGCGGCGATCATTGGTATCAGGACAAAACTTGACCGGTGCAGAATGGTAATGCGTTGTGGTGGATAGTGTGTGGGAAACACTCTGAGAGAAGGAACTGGGCGGGCTAATGGGGTTCGTGCTTCATGCTTATCTTTGGTTGTCGATCCGGCAAGGTCCAGCCCCTGAAACGGCCCAGAGAGCGGGATGGGAGCAACCGGCAGTGGACAAGAAACATGCGAACAAAAGGTAAGGTGGGGAGCCAGAGATAGTGGAAGTAAATAAGAAAGCCAAGATTCTCGCAGAAAACGTCCCAACTCACTTTCTGGGATTTGGACTCATCTGGACTCTTGGTGTTGTCGGATCACTGGCAGTCGGCGGATGCGGCCCGGTCTCGGCTGTTGTGGGCCCGTCATCATCGGATGGTCCCGAGTCCAGTTCACCGGCGGCCGTCCCAACTTCCACTTGAACTCCACCCAGGGCAAGGAAGAAGCTATTTGGCAAGTTCTTTTCCGCAAGTTCGCCAACGTCTTCCAGAGAGAAGTTGGATTTGGCCGGTGTCCACATCTGGCTCCTACCCCCACGATCTCTAGACCAGCACAACAAGCCAAGACCATGCACCACCCAACGCTGGAAGGGAAATACTCAAGCCCAACCTTAATCATCCTCTATCATATAGAAAGAACAGATCATGGATTGGTGGGAGCTAAATGCCGGTAAGTCAAGTACCGGTCCATCATCGACGAGGTCACACAAAGCGCAGGCAGCGCACAGATGTTTCGGGCAAGACTGCTCAATTGCTTGATTCTCGGCGACGTTCCACCCAAAAAATAAAATACGTCGATCATACCGCACGGAAGCACCGCAAACGACACTATGGAGAAACAGAAGCGCTCCTGTAGGACCTTCTAGAATAACTTACGCCATCGCCAAAATGCCAAAGAATCCTTGTGACAGCCATCAAAAGTGACAGAAATATGACAATGAGAAAATAGCTTGCAAGTGCTGAATGATACCATCCCTGGCCGTGTAATAGAGGGTCAAGCACAGCCGAGGCAGAGCAGACCCATTTTTGGTTGTTGGCGATACTGGATCGCTCCTGCCCCGTGTGATAACCTCCTTGAACAGCGGGGAGGCTCTCAACTCACCGCACTGCTGTACTTTTTATCGGCGACAATTGTTATCGGTACCTTTCAGACATCTACCAATATCGGCCCATCCCTCATGATACAGAATGTCGTGAGCAAGTCGTACAAATCCTTACAGCTTGATAAAGACCTGTGAGTTCCTTTTGGACAAGTTTGGCCATTCTCGGGAATTGCTTTACTTCCGTGCTCTCTTTCCACGACCACCACTGGCACCGCCCGAGACCCGCTTGCGGGTATTCAATCTGGCAGGTCGAGCCTCAGCCAATGGTTGCGCCTGTTCCTCCTTGCGCAAGGCCTCCAACCGCTCCTCCTCCCTCAAGGCTTGCTTCTGCTTCTTCCGTTCCTCTCTAAAAGCATCAAACTCCTTGCAATGAGCTGAACCCTGAGCCCTTTCTTCTTTCTCGTGTTCTTGTATTTGGGCGTCAGATTCTTTACGCTGCTTCTCTGCCAGCTCGCGCACCTTCTCAGAATAATTCGGTGACCCCACAGGGTGAGCTTGAACCAAGGCCTTCAGCTCCTCCAAATGCCTTTTGTGTTGGTCGTCGCTCTTCTGCTTGTGAATCTTTCCCAAGGCGCGGATCTCATTGCTAGTCTTCTCCTCCAAGTCCTTTTTCTTCTGGCGGTATGCTTCCACAAGGGCGAGCTCCCTGGCCGTTCGTTTAGCATCCTTTCGCCTTTTGTAGAGTATGTCGAGTTCTTCTCGTGGATAGCCATCCTCCATCGACAGACCCAGCTTTTGGCGGCGATTGAAGAACTCCCAGCTGAGCAAATAGGCAGCTGACATCTTTTGGGGGGCATCACTTCCGCGCTTATTGAGGAAGGTGAGGAACCTATCTCGGGTCATGTTGTGGGCCAGTGCAATTCGGAAAGAATCGATGTCCCAGCTGCCCCAGGTGACGAACTTCTTAACCATGGCACGGACTTGGTCACAATCGCGGTCTACTTCATCATCCGGGACGATATCCTCGTTGCGCGTACGAGCATAATGCGGTAATACCACGGATCCGGCCACCTTTGTTCCCGGACGACGGCGGATTCCCATTGGCTTTGGTGTTTGGCAATCGATGCTATCGTCAATGCTCCTGATGGCCTCATTAATCAGAACGATCTTCATCGCTTGAGCCAAGGTCCTGATCTCGCTGTCATTCTTCATGATCCTCCTCGCACGTTCCTCGCGGGTGAGCGGCGGTCGTTCGCCTGACACACCTGCCGCTGCCTTCTCATCCATCTGTTTTCGGTCTTCGGCAATGAGACGACTATACTCTTTAATCTCGCCATCAGTGAGATCGGGGCAGATGGCTTTGCGGGCAGCTTGCTTCAGTTCCTCTTGCCCGTCGAGATGTTCGGCGATATAATCCATCAGTCGATCGCGAAAGTAGTTCCTCGGTACATCGCTGACCGTGTGGCGGTGGTTATCACCGAGGCGCCCGCCACGGACGCCACTGCCAAACGACATCATGGCACTGAATTTTGCCTTGGAC
This sequence comes from Rhypophila decipiens, assembly GCA_033297075.1. NCBI lineage: Eukaryota > Fungi > Ascomycota > Sordariomycetes > Sordariales > Naviculisporaceae > Rhypophila > Rhypophila decipiens. Next base: position 185,812 of record MU858107.1, on the reverse strand, counting down.
GAGGCGTCCCACCAGGCGACAGTGATGCCAATGCTCTCGGCATTTCCGAGGGTGATTTCGGCAGCCGGAGCCAATGCATCAAGGAGGTCCTGGTTGGAGATGGTGTCGTCTCGAGGTATCGAGAAGGGCGTCAATGGCTCCGCGTAGATGCTTTCCTTGCCTCCGAGATCCCATTTTGGAACTCGCTTGTGGGGGACACCGGCGAGGACTTTGTTATAGATCTCGGTACGGAGATGGTCAGGGACGCGTTTCTCAATCTGGCGCTCGACTGACTCGACGAGTTTGGATACGGGAACATCCTCGAAAGTTATTACCTCGCCATCTTGGGTGACGAACTGTTCGGCTGGACGCGCAAGGCCGCCTGCATGATTGGGGAGTGAGAAGTAGTGGGCGCAAAGGATGAATCCTTTGAATTGGGGTATATCGGTGATCCATTCCCCGGCATGCTCCTGCAGCCGGGTGATGATGGTGTCGTTATTAGGGCGCATTGCGTGAGGCATTCACTTGTCGTTTGTTGCGTTTGGTGAAAAAAGAACTTGTGTGTCAGGACGCGCCTCATTGGGGTTTGTTATTTTAGGTTCCAAATGCGGAAACCTTGAACCGATGACGTCGAGACTACAAGGAATGCCCCCTGTAAACACGACCCCACACGACTTTACCCCTGATTGTGCAATGTTCCAAATGTTCTAGCGCGGGCATTAGCGCCATTCGGGAGCAAAGGAGCAAAAAAGACAGGACGACCATCGCAACAACAAACCTCATCACTTACCCTCAACGACATGAACAGGCATTCCAGAATTTTGGCAGACTTGGCTTGACTTTTTCCCTGAAGAACGGCCCACTTCTTGTCAGTAGGGTTTTAGCCCTGTCGAGTACCTAGGTACCACAATTCATGAAGCTTTTGCACCTCAGTTCGGTTTCGGGCTGTCACCGGTGTCCTGAACATCCCAGGGTTAGGGTTGAACCACAGCTTCGTGATTAATCATGACATCTCCCTTCCTTCGTCATTCCAGTGGTTGGTGATACATCGTACGAAGACTCTACGTCGAGACACATGTCCAACATCCACTTGCACCTCCTCCAAAAAAAAAAAAAAAAAAAACACTTACGTTTCCTTTTCCATCCATCATCGCCAGGCCTCTCACAGATGACCAATAAAACCAAATGAGACGAACGACAAGAAACCCAAGTTACAAATCACGCATAAATCCCGATGATGCTATTTGCTCAGCCGCTGTAAACCCACGTGTCAATTAATAAGCTGCGCCATAAGCTCGGAATTCCGAGGCGGACCAAAAATCACCGACACTGAACCTCTTGAGCCAAGCCTTCTGAGGGATATCATCGACCTCATCACCGCTCTCACCCCTTATCTGACATCAGGACATAAAACTCATGAGCAGTCCCCTGAAACTGACTTCCAGGCACCACTTCCAACCTTCCCGATTGCAATAAAGATCCAACCATCTCTCGCCAAACTCTCCCTGATAACCTCACATGCTAACACGATTCGCCCGATACCGCTCACACTCACCACGGGCACGTTCATACCAATTACTCAACACCTTCTTCGTGTTCCCACATTCCCCGACCAACTCATCCAAAATTTCAACATCCACCTCTTCCCGGGACCAAAAACCAATCCTAATCTCCGGCGGCGGGCTTGCCTCCCTCCTCCTAGCCCAATCCCTCCGCAACTCCAAAATCCCATTCAAAATCTTTGAACGCGACCACTCATTCACCTTTCGCGCGCAAGGCTATCGACTCCGCCTATCAGCCGAGGGTCTCGACGCAATCGAGTCCGTCCTGGACCCCAAGACATGGGACATATTCTGGAATGCCTGCGGCAAGACTGGCGGACTAGGGTTCGTCGAGTTTGATGCTGTTACGGGGGAGATCACCGACTCTCGTCCCATACCTCAAGGATTGTCTTCTCGGGGTAATAAAACCGTTGGTATTGCAAGAGGTGATATGCGAAAGATATTTGCACGGGGGTGTGAGGATTTTATTGAGTGGGGGGTTCAAGTCACCGGCTATGAACTCTCGGATGATGGATCTGGGGTTAGGGCTGTTTTTGGCGATGGACGGAAATCAGAATGGGGGAGTATGCTCATCGGTGGAGAAGGGATTTATTCACGGGTCGCGAAGCAATTGTCCAAGGGGAAACTGAAGGTGTTTGATACTGGGGCTCGGGGGATTCACGGGCAGGCTTTGAGCCCTGCGTTCAAAGGGCTGGGAGAGGGTGTGTTTATGCTCAGGGATAAGTCGAGGAGTGATGGGGCGGTGTTTACCATTACAAATGTGAGGCCCGGGGATATGGATGATCCGACGGTGGAGTTTGGCTGGACTTTGGGAGGTCAGCCTGGTGTTGTCCGCGCGCCGAATGATAACTACACGATTGTGGGCAAGCCGGCGGCGGATATTGCCAGGGCGTTGACCAAGAATTGGCATGAGAAGTTCAGGCCGTTGTTTGAGCAGATGAATGAGGAGAATGCGGCGTTTTGGAAGATTACGTGCTCGAGTCCGTCTGGCATCCCGGAGTGGGAGAATGAGGCCCGGGTTACGGTCATTGGGGATGCGGTGCATAGCATGACGCCTGCTGGAGGGATTGGGGCGAATACTGCTGTCAGAGATTCGGCGTTGCTTGGGAAGTTGTTGAGAGAGGCGGGTGGGTTTAGGGAGGGTTTGACGGCCGAGTATGAGAAGGAGATGAGGGTTTATGGGAGTGAGGCTGTGAAGCAGAGTTATGAAGCTGCTAAGGGGTCGTTTGGTGTTGATATTGATGAGGAGACGAGTCTTACTGTTAACTGAGGCATTTTCATGGGCTAGAGCTATGATGCTTTGTTGACAGGGACTTTTCTGTATTTAATTGGAGCCGTTCATGCTGTCAGGGTAGGACTATGACGGGTTAGAGGATACTCAGATCACGATTACAAGAGTATGTCTAACAAGACAGTTGGGTTGCGATGACTTTGGGGTTTGTACCTCTTGAGGTTATAGACAGAGACAAAGTTATCATTAATAGGCGTGGTGGCAGAGTGGTCTAATGCGCAAGACTAGAAATCTTGTTCCTTCGGGAGCGTCTGTTCGAATCAGGCCCACGTCGAGTTCCAATTTTTTTGGTTTCTTTTCATTTCCCCTTTTCGCGGAACTTCTTTCGTCTTTTCATTCATATAATTTGCCATTCTACTCTCAACAGACTTCAAGTTCTGCAAGACGAACCAGACCCATATCTGGATATCGCCGGTCCTCGGGTGGAGATCAAGGCTGGAACTGGAACTGGACATACGAAACCGGGCTCAATGAAATGAGATCATGCATGATTCCTGGATTATGCTATGAAGACGCAAGTCTATTACCAAGGTTACCTTGACAACCTGGCATTCGAAGTATCCCTAAAAAGATGAAAGAAGCACAACAAAAACCCCTAGTCTTCCCTCCTAGGATCGCGAAGCGGGAGACGCAAACCTGAATCTTATAATAACAAACGCCGACCCCAAAGCCATCATATATCCATAATGTCATAAAAGCAAACCCATTGCAGAAGAACTGATGCGGTTATGTGTGAATTTTCAGTTTCAGTTCCTCACCCAGTCCACTGCGGCAATAAAACTTCTACCAAGGACAGAACCAAAAGAGACCGATAGACCCATAGAAGCTTATGCCATCCCTCCATCAAGGACTAGGTGCCATGTCCTTGGACAAGCCAGACCCGTGCTCGGCACGGGAATGGCAACCTTCCTGTCCACCAGTGTCCGTATTCCTCTCAGCACCCGGCTGCCGACTCTGATTCATCTGCGAGGCAATGGGTGTATCGAGCGAGTCTTCATCCTCTCCGTCAAAGATAAGTGGTGTAGGACGACGAGTCAGAGGCGATGGAAGTGGTAGGCCAGACTTCTGAGCATGGAAAGGCGACAAAGTGCCCATCCGGCCTGGGGTAGTAGGCGTCAGGACCTGACGCTTCCCACGGACCCAGAAGCCGTAGTGGGACATGACTGGTGTGTCGAGAGAGTCGTACGCCGAGTTTGGGTACGCCGAGTTTGGCTGGGTCGGCGTTGGGAGGTTAACGTCGGGATGGGGAGTCAGAGGCTGACGTCTCGGGACTGGGGCAGGATGATGGGGATCGGGGAAGAACCTCGCACCGGGGTATGGATTGGCATTGGTGGGTGTTGCGCTGCCGAGGTCGGGATTCAGCCTTGAAAACGGTATGTTGGGGACTTGGTTGTTGGTTTTGATCCAGATCATGGGCCGAGGGCCGAGTGCTCCTGAGGGCGAGACAGGCGAGACAGGCGACACGCTACCGGGACTTCTGTCCATTTTGGTTTTTTTTTTGCTGGCTTGGCTTGTACGGTAGTGAACAAGGATAATGCTCTGGAAAGGGACGATGTCAACAGTGCACACCAATTGGAATGGCGTCTAACAGGTCTGATGAATGGTCAGGCTCGGCAAGTGAAAATGTTGAAGGAATGAGATGCTGGTTTGTCTGTCGTCCTCGGGGGAAGCGCGCTCTAAAATAGCATCAGTCGACAAGCGCAATCACCAATCATCAACATCATGGTCTTGTGTCCCCAGATTGGCGTCAGCCAACTCATCGTCGTCGACTCTTCCTGGCGGCTAATGTGTGGTCAGCAAAGTCTCATCGCCGGCATCTGACATAGTACAGCACAGATCGTCCGCTCTGGGTGCAGTAGCCTGACATTAGCACTGTCCCAGGGCTCCGGTAACGAATCTGCTGTCCCAAACTTCTGGAAATGCGGGTCCTCGACTTGCATTTTGTCATTTAACACAGCGTGGTACGCCTGAACTTGGAGAAGTTGGGACAGTATGCGTCCCATGGGCATCAATTACGCACGGTGCAGGATGTTGTTAGGCGACTTGATCCTGCATCTAATGGAATTTCGCCAATGGGATGGAGGAGATCGGCATCTCGTCTGCGAAGAACATGCTTTCTGGACGTGATTTACTGACATGCCAACATGAGAATTCAGTGTGAAGGAGCGATTTCAAGGTAAACGAATGGTTATACTACAAATTTATTGATCAATCTGTCCTATGGTAATTCCCATCACTGTCTAAAACAGCGCTTTCCTCCTCCTGTGATAAGAACCAAGAGGATGGGTTAACGACAGTGAAATCCAGCCAAAGAAGAGGCGTAAAGTGTAAAGAGTGTTCCAAACCCACACCGGTCCCAGAACCATTGAAGCGAGTGACATAAGCACAATGGAAAAAGAAACGAAACCACAAGGTTACCCCACAACAATATCAGTCACCGAACGAACCACCACCGGCACGTCTCTCTCTCGATCCAGGTCTTGATCGCCCGCGTCTCTCCACAGCATCCGCTGCTACCACGGACCTCGGTGAGACGAAGACCTGGGCCTTTGCCCAGATCCCGTCAAGACCTTCGTCCAGACCACCACCACCACCACCATGGTCGTGATGATGATGAGAAAGCTCGCCGGTGCCGCCGTCACCAATACCCACGGCCCTAATCTCAGGCCGCAAAACAGCGATAACCTCGTGCTTGTCTCCCTCCCGTATACTCCACTCCATCTGCTGAGCCTGGCACAGTTCCATTCCACTTTTCCCACCACCACCACCACCACCATCGTACTCGCCAGTATCGAACCACTCCTTCCTCAACTCATTGATCCCTCTCACACCCAAATCACAAGTCTGATATGACCAGATCTGCGCAGACAGACGAAGTGCCATGTCAAGCTCATTGACGAGCCTCCACTCAAGTCGCTCAATGCCCGCTGCATCCTGATCTCCAAGTAGCAAACGGGCTGGTCCGCTGAGAAAGAGTTCCTTCAATGACCTGGCGTATTCTCGTCTAGCGCGGACGAGTCGTCGTGTGTTTTTGGAGGTCGCACGACGGACGGGGTCATGGTCTAGTCCGCCCTCGGTGAGGATCCTCATTAGTTGGGAACGCCATTTGTGGACTTCGCTGTTATCTATTTGGGCTTTTGCGAGAAGGGTGCCAAGTTAGCAAAAATGACTGATAATATTGGAGATGCAGTGGCTCACCTTTGGCAAAGAGATCCTGTAACTTGTCCATGTCTCGCATTGACGGGAACCCTTCTACCAGTGATAATGGTGTTGACTCGAGGGACAGCCCAAAGGACGCATTGCGATGTGATACCGGAGACACGGGGGAGCTTTCCGGGCTGACAAACTCGGCGCGGTTGACGTTGAGTGCGGCAAAGATCCAGCGGGGCGACAGCATGGTTTCAGTGATGATAAAGTTGGCTAGCAGACCTTGCAGCAGAATCTGGGAGGCGTTGATCCTACGGTTGACCATCAGCTCGGTCGGGAGCTTCCCATCTGGTGTGAGACGAACGAATGTTTTGGCTTTGCTGCAGAGCTCGTGTTGCTGGATCATGTCGAGGTTGATGATGCGGTCGAGATCTCGGTAAGCAAAATCATCGGCCCATTCGTACCAGTTGTTGCCTCTTGTCGAGAACCAGGCGTTCAGCTTGGCGGTCGTCAAGTCCGGGTGCATTGGCGGTTGTCGCAGACCCAGTGAAGGCGGTACCGGCGACTGTGGAGCTATTTGTTTGGTGGAGGATATCCTGGAACTGGCAATTTCTCGTAGGCGTTCTTTCTGCTGGGCGGCGAGTTGTTCGAGCTCCTTGAGCTTGGCCTCAAAGGCTGACTCCATCTCTTGAACTTCCTCTTCCCAAGCTCGTTGAACACTCTCGTCTTCCTGCTGCAAAGACGCCATGTATCGAGACAGGTTCCGATTGTCATTCTGCAAAGTCTTCTCGGTGCGTTGGAGTGAGGCAATGCGTTGATAGAGGCGCATGTTCTCCAATATCACCTCTCGACTTGCATCTGTGGGGGCCAACGAGCTGCGGTTGGCTGTTGTATTAGTTGGGACAGGCCTGCCCGTCCCATTGATGGTTTCCTTGGTTCTTGCGCCATGGAGGTGACTATTCCCTCGTCCTCGTGCCGGCAGAGAGGCAAGATCTGCTGCTCTCGATCTAGATATGCGCATTGTCCATCCCGGACTCCTCTGGGGCACGGGAACCTCCTCTCCCACCACAGGCCGCAAGGCAACCGACGAGAAGACCATCTTCGTTGTTGAAGGTAAATGGGAATATTAAAAGAATGTTAAACGAGCAATCGCAATGAATGTAGAATAGTTGGCAGTGAAGAATAGTAACAGACTGGCGAAGAAATTTTTGATAATCTAGACATAAAGAAACAGAGCAGCAAAGAGACAGGCAGTATACTGAGAGACAAACAAAGATGAGACCAGCCCAGAAACACACGAAGAATGGGGTTGGAGCGGAGCTTGGGAAACAGCGGAACTAGAGAGGAGGGAAAAAGAGTGTGACCACCATGATGAAACAGCTGGGCCTCGCCATACTTATTCAACCGAGCTCAAGGTCAGTGCTTCGAGCTCGGAACAAGTCGAACTGGGGGCTGGTGCGAATTGACGCTGAGGCTCAACAAACCGCTGGAATTACCCCCGTGTCGCTGCACTCAAGCGCCCTTCTCCATAAATCGAACCTGCATCTTGCTCAGTAGTCGAATCGCGTGTTGGTCAAAAGCACGCTGTGCTGCTGGACCATCTCTCTCTATAAGTCTGTCGTCAGAGACGCGATTTGGCCACGGGAAAATCACGTACGGCACAGTGCAGTCTCCCATGCAGCCCTGAAAGACGGTTCAGGCCAACGGTCAGGCACATCACCTCCACCCACCTGCTGTTATTTGCCCCAAGAGTCGGTGGCCAGTTGCCAACCCTATGGTCAAGTTGTGCGCGGCCAAGCATGAGATGAGATGATTAGTTGATCACCGTTAATATTGATCAATGCAAATCTTGAGAGAGGGCGGGATCGCGGTCATAAGATAAGGGATGGCCAGCTCCTATGTGGTGAAAGGATTTCATCACAGTCAAGCTTGGCCACTCAGCCATTGTTAGTGACTGAATTTTGCTGTCGGCACAGAATGATTTCGGAGCCCACACTGCTCGGAGAAGCCTAATGACGTCCTGCTCCGTCTGAAAGACTTGAGTGGTAAGGGGCTGATGGGTGGAAGTCCACCCAATGCTATCCGTAGGCCCTCTGTACAGTACCCATAGGGCGCCCGACCTTCTCTCTAACCCAGCCAGTCTTGTCCCCCAAAGTTCCCCTCTTTACGGATCTCTTTGCCAACCTCCCAAGAGTCCCAACTGTGCACCATTCCGAATCCGCACTGGTCGACCCGACAGTTTGGTAACGGTCTTACAAGGGTCCAAAGACACCCAATGACGCAGCAAGAACTGCTTGAAGGATCTCGACGCTAAGGGCAGAAAGGGCTAACGCGAAGCTTCCATTCGTCCACGAGAGACTTCCTATCAGCTGCAAATATGGTAACAGTGAAGGGAAATGGAGGCCTATACGGAGGATACCTATGCCTGTGAAATCCCTCGTCCACAATCAGGTCTCGCCAACACCCTCTGCATGTTCAAGAGTGAAGGAAATCTGCTTCAAAGTTTCTCCTTTGGCCTCTATTCTTCTTGTTTCCTCTTTTCGGTTACGTTAACCGTTCGCCCCCATTCTGTGGCCTTGCCTACTTATCACGGTGGCGTTCTGGGAAATGAGTGGCACGGGTACTGTTCGAGAGACACTGTGGTGCCATCTTCCCCAGTCCAAGGCACCGGGCACGTCTCTCGCATCGATGGGCAAGAAACCCCGATGGTTGGGGTCTGGGGGTTTCGGCCTTGGCCCTTGGAATTATTACCGAATGAAAAAGATGTCATTGCTGGCGGTGTGGGATTGAGCCTTTGGTGTGACACAGAACACACAACACTCACTTCGCACTGTATAGGCTGCAATTAAGCGCACGTCTTCACAGTGCCTGCTGGATTCTCAATTTCCCATTGGACTCTGGAAAATGACATTTTCGTCCAGCTCATCAACTGTGTCCCCCGCTTCTCCATCTCTGGCCCTAGGCCGTCTTGATTTTCTCTTCTCATAGGTCTCCCGAGTCGGGGAGATAATGTATGTCTTCACACCAAGCACAGTAGAGCCAAGGTTCGTCAGAGGAGTCATGAGTCGAGTTGCCCATCTTCACTCTTCCTGTCTCCACAACGGTCCCATGATAGTAGAACTGTCGTAGCGGTGTGGGAAGGCGAGGACCAAGACGCGCAGTCGAATCAACAAACTCCCTCACACAGTTTGGTTCTCTTTGATCGCCGACGAGATAGACACCTCCACTATGCCTTTCGTCGAGGCCTGCCAGCTTGTCGCCATTCTGCTTTACCTTGTTGGACGGCTCCTACGGTGTCATCCATGCCGTGATTTTCTTGTCACTGGACGATGTCATTTTGCCCCTGTGGAGATTACAAGGTGGCAGGATGCCCATGGCCTTCACCGGGATGACCAAGTGTTATTGATTTCAAATACTGGTGTTGAGACCGCTCCAGGATTGTTTTGTAAAGTTCTTTTGCAATAGGTACCACACCAGTATATGGATCAGTGAGTTTCCGGAATGAAAATGGAGAGAAGTACGAACTGCCGTCACCGACTCACCATGAAGTCTTGAGCCAGCGCCGCCGGGAAAAGGACATGCTCCTAAAGTTGCAAGACAAGTCTTTGTTGGTCCAAAGCAGCCAATGGTCTTGACTGTGAGTGAGTAAAGAGTCGAATCATAAACCTCTTGCACTCAGGCATCAACGCTTTCTCGCTTTGAATGTGGATCATTGTTGGAGTATGCCTTGAAGTAAATCACGCAAATGGGTCCTGAATCCTGCTTCGGACACACGTACACTACGATGTATCTTGGCCCTCTCTCACCACCAACTACCTACAACAACGAGCATCCATTGCCAAAGAGTCCAAGTCTCCACGTGGCCTCAGGCGGATAAGAGCAGGAAGTACAGTGTTGGATCACGGTGTGAGAGCTCCCACTGTATTGATCTCTTTCTCCATCAGAATCGCAGAAGGACACGGAACATTGCCCTCCGCTCTGGGTACTCTCATTCGCGTCTATTGCTCCCTTTGCTTATTCGATCCAGTTCGTTGGGTCAACGGTATCCGTAGCATTGGTATGCTTATCAACTCAGGCTTTCGTGTTAATCCATGGGCAAGGGAGAGGGAATAACTTATCACGGCAAATGCACTGTCGCCAAATCCCTACCAGGTGATCTTGTGGGAGTGATATTGATCCACCTTTGCTCACCCCGAGAGCTTATCTGCCTGGCACTGTTCACAAGCTGTCAAGGACAGTTCAGTCGTGACGGATAAGTGACGGGGACCAAGATAACCGAAGTCTATACAGCACCATGCCCAGACACGTGCCAGAGAACATGTCTACAGCGGTGTAGTTCACCGATCTGTTAATCTCGCCACCTTGAAGAGCTCTAAGCTGCCGATTAGTAGCAACCATTTCCCAAAACGGAGCCAATCTTCGAGCCAAAGATCTTCAAGCTCCAGGTTTCTGTAGGCTGTTCACAGATCATCAACTTCGATATTTGTTACACAGCGCTTAAAGCGCAACAAGAACTGATTTGCCATGTGCATCAACCTACTCTTACTGGTACTGGAGGTATAAGAATGAACGATGGGCAGTGGGTAGTGGCCCGTGGGGCACAACACTGTGTTCAGCAGCCACGACCGGGGACAACTCACGGTCCTCCCATCCGCTATTGGCTTGTGCATCTTCACATATGATGTTCTGATTCTCTCCAGCCGTCTCTTGAACCTGCGGCCCTTTCTGTGGCCACATGTGTCACTTGACTAGCCCAGTGGCGCCGCTACCCACGCCTTGTCCATCAAATGTGGTTTGCCTAAAGCTGCATTCAAGTAGTTGCCGAAGTCCTGATGACGCAATGGCACAAATTTAATTCAGAAGTGTAGTCTCTGGCATAGATCAACACGGTCTGAAAGGCTTCCAGTGCCCGGAACCATTGCAGTTAGGTGACTACAGCCCGGCCAGACGGGCAATCCAGAAATGGATGGTATAGATTAAATCTCATGTTAAAAGCATTCAAATGTGGTTCCTGCGGCCGAGATAGACCTGCAGTTGATCACGGAAGCATTAGCTAACACCCAGAAGCCACTTTTGCCATCAGAAGCAGATATCGTCACACCCAGAGCGAGCGACGAAAATCATATCGGCAAGCACAGCGCTTAAGTACCCCTTAAAAGCAGATATAACTTAACTCGTGAATGACTGACTCTGAGGTGATGCGAATCAAAGCCGAGATCGAATACAGCAGAGTCTTGTGCTGAGCTGGGACACATTTACACTGTAAAGGGTGTAGCCATTGACAACAGCACGCTATTGAAAGTATCGGAATAAAGTACTGGAAACACGAAGAAATGTGCAGAGGGAAACGGCAGTGAGTTGCGCCAGCAACCAAAGGCTTTGTTTAGAAAAAGATGTTATCTATCCCCTCTTTGCTATGCAAGTATGTAAATGCAATGAACTCTCCGAGTAATGTAATAAGAAAACTAGGTACCTATGTACATATCGTCACCCTCGATGCCAATGGTGAGTACAGTGATCAAAAGATGATGATTCAAGAACCAACTTTTGCTCAGTAGCCATCTCTTCCCACTGCCCAGCCGTTGATCCTCAGGTCTTCACCTCCAGGAGTGCAACCTTGAATAACCGCCCAGGCGGACTGTCTACCCTAGCCGAGTCCTTGGGTGGCGGAACTGGCGGAGGAACATAAGTCGCCATCGGGAGTCTTAATAGGGGGGCGGCACCCGGCACAGATGTATTCTGTGATGATCCAGCGAGTACGAGAGTCCCCAAGGGTGCGGAAGCAGGGACTGGCACTGTCTGCGCTGTGAGTGCTCCTCTCGGTGCCTTGCTTTGAATCGGCCCCTCTCGTCCCGACTTGGGGTGAAGAGCGAGAAGGAGATTATGAGGAGAAGAGTGATGAGGGAGTGGCGCACTTGTTGGTCCTTTGAGTGAGTGAATGATTGGTGTCCGGACTACGACTTTAGCCTTGGCCCAGATATCACGTACAGCCTTTTTGTCCTCTCCTTGCCGGTTATTGGTCTTGATGCTTTCTACGGCCGGCTGCACGACCATGAGCACTGCATTTCCATCATGATATGCGGGCGGCATGTCAGGTCCGAGATGCTGATCCCAAACTCCGACACTTGGTGCTTGTTGATGCCCCAGCGCTTGTAGCTCGCAGAGCTGCATCATGGGGTCACCAGCGTGGCACTCAGTCCCCGACAACTCAGGCAGACTAGAGAACCTCAGCTCACCAGCGCGTGACCAGACCTGACAGGAGAACCGCAAGGCCAGATCAAGTTCGTGAGTCAAACGCCGTTCTAACTTCTCAATTCCAGCTGGGTCTTGGTCTTCGAGTAGGTATCGCGCTGGCCCGCTGAGGAAGCGATCTTTGAGCTTCCTGGCGTAGGTCTCTCTTGCTTCGACGAGCAAACGGCTGTCAGCATTCTTCGCTTTGTTGGCGTCAAGAACAAGGCCGCCTTCAGACAGAGTCCGCATCAGTTGTCGTCGCCAGTTGTGCGCTTCTCGGTTGGTGTGTTGAACTATAACGAGATTAGTGTGCGTTCTGTCGTCCTAGGTCAAACCATGAGCAAGTAAGGAATAGAACTGACCTTTGGCAAGAACATTATACATATTTTCCATATCCTGCCGTCCAGGCAAACTCGGCTTTGGAAGACTGGCCAGATTCGCAGTATCAAGACTGAGCGACTGCACGGCCAGCCGTTGTCTGAGACTCTCAACCGGCTGCATCGACGGCACTCCTCTCCGAGCGGCTATGGGCTTCGGGAGCCGATCATTACCCAGAGTCGCGATGTTATTCCACGTCGCAAGGTCCATCCGGAACCCGACTGGAGTCATAGAGTTATCCTTGGATACAATCGGGCTCTCCAGCTCGAGCGTACTCCCTGAGAAGGCCTCGAAGACCCAGAACGGCGACTTCAGAACCTCATCGACGATAAAGTGTGACAGCATGGCATACAGCAGCACATGAGCTGGCCTACCTTTCCCATTTCCAGCCGCATTCAACAACTCATTTGGAAGCCTCCCCCCATCCTCCAGACGGACGAACCCTTTGACGCCCTCGCACAATTCTCTCATATGCAACGGATGCAGTCCCGTCCGGAGTCTATCCGGATCGCGATGCCCATAGTCCTCCGTCCAGCCCAGCCATGCCTCCGTCTGTGAGGTAAACCAACCCTCGATCTCCTCATCCGTCATTATGAGCCCCGGTCTCAACTCCTCCATCTCACCAAGCTCTCGAAGCCTCTCATCTTTCTCAACCAGCTGTGCCTCCAACTCCTTGATCCTCTCTAGCAGCTTTCTTTTGCCTTCCCGTACCTCGTCTTTCCACACCCGAACCTTGCCATCGAAATGTTTCTTGACCGATTCAAGTTGGTTACCTAGCCGTTGGTTTTGGTCTAGCAAGTCTGTCTCGGTCCGTTGGAGGGCCGAGATTCGCTGGTGGAGACTTCGATTCTCTGAGAGCAACTGCTCGGTTTGGGACTTGGGCGAGTCTTGGGCTTCACGCTGGGATATTGAGTGAAGGAAGCGGTTGACTTTCTCACTCGTCGGGATGGTTCGTTCTCTGTTGCTCAACTGTCGCTGAGTCGAGGTAGAGTTGGATCTGACCGATCGTGGAGTGTTACTGCTTGCTCTTGGAGTTGGCGTGTTGCTCCGGCTCCGGCTCCGGGTCGAGCTATACACATGGCTAGCCTCTGACCGCGAGCGGGATCGACTATTTGTGGTATATGACCGGTTCACATGTTCCACAAGGGAGACGGCGGAGTGGTTGGGAAAGAAGATCCTGTCACCGAACTCTGCAACCGTAGAACTCGGGACTGGAGTGGTGCATATACGGCCAGTTTCCGAGAAGACGTCGGATGAGTCGTGAGGCGGTGTTGGGGGTAGGTTCCCCCCACCGGGACTGATTGTCTGAGACCTTTTTGTTGACGGCGGTGGTGAAGTGTAGTTCCTCAGGGGTAAGTCTGACTGGTTCGTTGCTTCTTCTATTATTGTTGCTGCTGATGCCAATGAAGGCTGTATGGCGAGTGGCGGGGGTGACCGGACCATCGCGGCGAGGGCATGAGACGTGGAACAACTGTGCCAGAGGAATTCAACGTATCTCTGTGTCGACCATCGACGCCGTCATGCTATGGGGAAGGGCTGATTTTCAAATGGAGTCCGGCTAGAAGAGAGAAGGCAGGAAGCTGATGAAAGGGTTTGACACTTCACCATGAACCACGTTAGCTGGGAGAGGACCGGGAGCTCGGGAACGAGCCTTCATATCGACGATGTACATCCCAAGATCGACATGGCGCAGTCCGAGAATGCAAATTTAGCAACTCGGGGGAAAGAACCTTGGTCTTCGTTTCAAGATAGTTGAGACGTATGGGGTTCTTCAGATAGTTCCTTGGAAGTTCGAATTAGTTAAGCAAGGATGGAAGTTTCATACCACCAGAATAGTGGTGAATGGCACATGGAAGCTTTGTCCCCGGACCGGAATGAGGCTCATCCTTCCCCTGGCGCTTAGTTGGTTGGCGATTAGGCGCGATCAGTAGCGACAGTTGAAGATCTCATTCTGAGCTCGGAGGCTCAATCAATGTGATGCATTAACGACCCCGCCTCAGATCCCTGGGCCTCGACATTTGAGGCCAGCTACGTGGATCTGTTTGTTAACGAAGCCTCGAATGGGTAATGAAATCTGAACACCAGCTTTAGGCAGACGGGACTCTCACTTGTTGTCATTCCGAGAAGGGATATGCTCCTGAAAAGAGTCGATGCTGTGGGCTGTCGGATCCAGCATTCAAAATCTGAAATTCCTAATTAGATCAGAGTCTTCTTTGTGATCATATCAATCACTAAGCTGAACTAATGTGACACCCATCGCATCCTCTTCTTGGCTGACATTCACTGGAGGGCTCATAGTCGATGGGCTAACAAGGGAGACGACCGTTCTTCCCTGAGATTGACATCGTTTGAATGGACGTTTCGGAAGGGCGCCGCTCGGTATGTACCCAAAGCCCGCAGATCTTGGAGGACTTCCTCTCTGGCCACGGAACCCATAACTGGGCCGTCTGAAATCCGCTTTAATCGATCAGATGAAACTTCCAATTTGGATAAAACAGCCTTACAAACTATATGTTGATATTTCTCAGGGGCTCGAAAACGTCTTGGGGGTGGCCGTTCTGGCGGTCGTCCAATCACACCGCCCGTCGAGACGCCGACCAGCACCCCCGTTTCACCGCATCTGGAGTTTGGCCACAATATTTTGAGATCTTGGACTTTAAATCAAGATCCGAATCTGCAAGATGGGCTTTTTTGTTTCACTTTCATCTTGGACTTGAGTAATTCGCCGAGGGCTGTGGGGTTTTGAATGATGGAATTGACCAGCTGAGAAGCTGACAAACTGATCACTGGTTACCTTATGTAACATCAACAACAATCTCGCCCTCTCCACTTGGAATTTCAAACCCATCCCAATATTGATCCAGCAGCTCCTCTGAAATTTCCAACGCGCAATCTGCATCAATGCCCTCTTTTCTTCTGTTCTGGATGCGTTGCCATATCAACTCTTTGCTAGCGGGCCGAAAGTAAACAAGGATCCACCTTCCCCCTTTTTCCTCGACTAGCTTCTTATAGTAGTCTCTATCTTCCCTCGCATACAACGATCTGTCAAGCACAATGTCCTTTTCGCCCTTGCTTAACAGGTCCACTAGAATCGAATCAAACTGCTCGGTTGCCTCGTCAAGATATTGTTCGTGTTTCTCAACTGGATAGTCAATGCGATAAAGGCCGTGCTTGGCATGGAGCAGATAATCACAAGACAGTCGTTGGTAGTTCGGATAGCGGGCCACGATGGCTCTGGATAGTGTTGACTTGCCAGCCCCTAAAATTGAACATGATACTTTAGTCAAAGTATATTGTGCAGTAAATAAAGCATGCCAATTACCTGCGATCCCACAAGTCATCACCACGATTTGGCAAGGGTCTTGGTCGGTCCTCGTCAGAGGCAGCTCAAGTTTATCGAGGATATCCATAATTGAGGATGAGGAAACCCAAGATCAAGTGACTATTCTGACTTGACCAGCCTTATTATTGCAGGTTGAAAATGTTGTGACTCACTGTTACCATGATGGAGGTCCTGATACTCGGATACGTGCATATAAGTCCGGGCGGAGAATTATGCTCCTCACGGGACCGAAGTCTGCGAACTCCCCCACTGCCGAGGGTCCGAGAATAAGCGCACTGCGGGGTACGGGTCGCCCTACCACCAGCCCGAAGCAGCAAGACCAACAGAGCTTGACCCACCCAGGCAACGTCACTGCAAACTGGTGGACTCCCGCTCCCGTACACGCCCTTCTCAGGTCATTCCTTTCCACCTTCCCGCCCAATTGTCCACTGGCAGGCAATTTGCTTACCCAATGCCCCCCACTTTGCTCTCCCGACCTTCCCAATTGACTCTGTCAAGGAGACTTCCATTTACCTCTCGTTTGGCTCGATCATCTGTTCTCACATCACCATCCTTTAGCTGTTCCTCCCGCACTCCTCTCCAGAAAAGTTATCGGAAAGCTTACTCCTCGTCTTCCCCGCCTTCATCACGCTTCGGCCCCTCTTATCTCAGCGAAGATATCCGTCAACACCAAGCTCGCAAGATGGCCCCTCAACTCGACGGCTACTTCGAGCAGGTCGACAGCCTGTCCGACCACTTCATCGAACGATTGCGCCAAGCGGTTGCGATTCCCTCCATCTCGTCCGAAGCTGCCCGCCGCCCCGATGTCGTCCGCATGGGCCATTTCCTCGCCGACGAGCTGAAGAAGCTCGGTGCTTCCGTTGAGCTCCGTGAGCTCGGCCCCCAGCCCGGCACCGACCTCACACTCCCGCCCTGCGTCCTGGCGAGATATGGCAATGATAAGAACAAGCGCACGATCTTGGTTTATGGACATTATGATGTACAGCCGGCAGAGAAGTCGGACGGCTGGGACACCGAGCCCTTCGAGCTTACTGTAAAAGAGGATGGCCGCATGCTCGGACGTGGTTCAACAGACGACAAGGGACCTGTACTCGGCTGGCTCAACGCCATCGAGGCCCACCAAAAGGCCGGGATCGACTTCCCTGTCAACCTGCTCATGTGCTTCGAGGGCATGGAGGAATACGGCTCCGAGGGTCTCGACGACCTCATTAATGAGGAAGGCAAGAAGTACTTTGCCGATGCCGATGCCGTCTGCATTAGCGACAACTACTGGCTGGGTACCGAGAAGCCCTGCCTGACCTACGGTCTGCGTGGGTGCAACTACTACAGCGTCGAGGTTTCCGGCCCAGGCGCGGATCTCCATAGCGGTGTCTTTGGCGGCACTGCTCAAGAACCCATGACCGACTTGGTTCGCATCCTCGCGTCGCTGGTCGATACCGACGGAAAGATCCAGATCAAGGGCATCATGGAGCAGGTCGCCCCCGTAACGAAAGAGGAGGAGACTCTGTACGATGGTATTGCCTTTACGATGGAGACCCTCCAAGAATCGCTCGGCAGCAAGACGACGATCTTTGAGGATAAGAAGGCTACCCTTATGGCCCGCTGGAGATATCCTTCCCTTTCAGTCCACGGTGTTGAGGGCGCTTTCTCTGCTCCCGGAGCAAAGACTGTCATTCCCGCCAAGGTTATTGGCAAGTTCTCCATTCGTACCGTCCCAGACATGGACATCGACAAGACCAACGAGGCAGTCTACAAGCACGTCAACGACTTTTTCAAGACGCTCAATTCCAAGAACACCATGAAGGTGTACGCCCAGCACACAGGCAAGTGGTGGGTCGCCAGCCCTAACCACTGGAACTTCTCGGCGGCGGCCAAGGCGACGGAGCGCGTGTGGGGCGTCAAGCCCGATTTCACGCGTGAGGGTGGAAGCATCCCTGTTACGCTCACTTTTGAGCAGGCGACGGGAAAGAATGTCTTGTTGTTGCCCATGGGTAGCTCGACAGACGGTGCTCACTCTATCAACGAGAAGCTGGACAAGAAGAACTATATCGAGGGTATCAAGTTGTTGGGTGCTTATCTGCACTATGTTGCTGAGGAGCCTACCAACGAGTAATCTCTGGATCAGTTGGAGAGGTCTGAACCGGGAACATGGACATGGATACCTTGAAGGGGGAGACAGGCCGGGGAAATTGCATTATTCCCATAGTACCTTTACATTAGTGATAACTTTCATCCCATCTCCAATACCAATATCAAAGTAATCCTTCCCACATCCAGACCCATGCAGAGTTCTGCTCGAATCGTTGGCCAGTTAAAGATCTTAGCGCTTGGGAACCTAGCTAAGCACCACTGGACACTGCTTTATAAGCACAGGCTTCACGCAGTGATTCCAACCGAGAGGGAATGTAGACAGTAGAGACTAGTTGGGCTAGTATAGCCCAACCTCTGGGTGTTGAGCGGCCAAAGTCATTCCTCTATACCCCCTTCAGCTTGCAGCACCTCGGGGAGGGTGTCGGTACCAAGAAAAAGCCGCAAGAGGCTTTTCTCAGGGCCTCTTCGGGGGCCTTGAGTTTTTGTCATTTTTATTCTCTAATTTTCATTAAAGAATTCAGCGCTACTTTCCATGTACGGAAACGACAAACAGAGCTAGTTGCAAGCCAAATCATTACCTCTCAGTGGTATCTCCAAAGACCAGCCCCCGCGTCTTTCCCAGTGGTATCAATGCCATTCATCGTGTATGCTCTCGTTGGGTATCCTTCCATATGCTAAAGAACCGGCCACGACTATCATTATCTCATTCCCATCCACGCCCTTATTAAACCACCCAACCTAATGCTCCACCCATGTCCTATCGTTTATAACCAGTGGAAAGAAACATTGGGTATTATTCAAGAGTGATGATGGAAAAGAACGCCGATATAACAAACGCCAGGATAGGGAGATATGCAAACAGTGCTAGTGTTGACATGGTGGAGCGGTAGGATGTATGTCCACCTCGGAAAAGAAAAGAAGAGGAAAAGGAAGGCGAATCCAGTGAGAGGAATTGAATAAGTAAAAAGGGAAAGGAATCTCGATCGAGTAACCAAGACGGGAGAAGATGGCGGGTAATATAAAAACCATAACAGACTTCCTAAAGTGGGAGGTGGCAGGGGGGCAAAAGTATTGGCACGTCCAAAAGACCAACTCAAGAAGGATTTTTTCTTCTCTTCTTCTTCTCAGAACAGTTCAATGTTTCAATGGAAGGAAAAAGAACGAAGGATTCACGTAAATGGCTCCACGGGTGTATTATTCGGGCAGGTCGTGAGAAAAAACTGGCGAGAATCCCTGTGTAGGTACTCGTACACCGAGAGCCAAGCCCGGCTCAACGCGGCTCACCGGGCAGAAAAGGGGTTACCCTGAATAAAAAGTTTAAAAAGTCGAAAGGGTATATAAAGTTTAACGACGCTGGTTCCACTTGGTTTTGGTTTCTGGCTTGCTTTGGATTCGAGATTTAAGGACCACCTGCAGCGGCGACGACAGCAGTGCTTCCACCATTTCGCCGGATATTCGAAACTTTGTGACGACGACGCTTGGCGACTACCTCGGCGTCCCAGACCCCGGCAAAGATCTCGTCGCATTCATCCTCGTCTTCCGAATCGAACACGATCGCTTCTTCTTGGGCAGCGACATGCTGGGGTATATTGCCCGTGCTGGCGTTCCTGCTGGCTGTGGTGCTGGTTGATGGGGAACCTTGGGACTCGGAGGACGAAGGGCTTGATGGTAATGGGGCTGACTGACGATTTCCTCCTCCATGATTGGAATCATTTAAGGTGTTTAGGTTCGCTTGGTTAAGGTTATGAGTCCCCGATTGACGGGACTGTGTTGGTGTATTGGTTGACTCGTCTTCCTCGTCGATATCCTCCCACGAATGAAACGCCACGACCCGCTGAGTTTCGAGGATAAATTTGCCGACTTTGTACTTCTGCGCCTGTTCGCGAGCATCGACGTATTTCCAGCCGAGCTTGGACCCGCAAACGATACACGAGATGTCGGCCACCACGTGCTGGCCTGTTACGAGCTGCCGGTTCTCAGGGCGCCCAACATGAATATTTACCAAGTCTGCGTCGGTACCGGCTTTGGTGCTCTTGGGATTGTTCTTTTTGTTCAGCGGGGAGGCCGGGCAGCTAGTAGTGGCTTTGGCTGAGGGCGCTGATACGAGATAGGCACGCCCATGGCGACCTGTGAAACCCTTACTCACGATCTGGGAGCAAAAGGCGATATCGGTGGAGCAGGTGTTACACCGGAGGGTGTCGGGTCGCATACGGGACAGACGAGGTCCGTCAGAAGGAAGGGAGACCGGCTTCTTTTCCGACTTGTCGCTGCTGAGCAAGTGGAGCTGGTTGAGACTGGGCAGTTCGGGGAAAAAGGACTTGAAGCCTTTCGGGCTGCTTGGGCTAAAGTCGCTAGCAGACTCGGGTGAACTGGACAAGGAGGGTACCGAGCTCAGACTATCATAATATTCGGAGTCGGTATCCGCGTTCGAAATCCGACGTGGCTGGGAGGAAGAAGATTGGGCAGAGGAAGAGGCGCGTCGGCGTTGACGGCGGAACGAGAAGCCAAAGCTCGGCAGGAGGAAGAGTGGGAATGTTGGGCCGTCATCCTCGACCTCCGCAGAGACCGTTCTGGTCGGGGCGTTACTGTGGCCGAACATAGCTTGCCGGGTTGAGCCTCGAGGCTGTGGTCACGGAGGAGACTTGTGGATGTTACAGCGAAAACAGTCGATGGGCTAACCAGGGAGACGGTTTGGGGGAAAAGGGAGACAACGGGGACTGAACTTGGGCAAACAAATTCTCAACAGCCGGAGCCTTTCAGCCGGGCACGGGAAGGGGAAGCACGACAGAATAGCAGAAGTTCTGTTGCGGAAGAGGGACACCGCGATGGAAGACGAGTTGATGTTTTTCTTTCTTTTTTTTTTGCTTCTTTTCCTCCAAGGCACATCCACGGCCGGTAGCCGGAGCTCTCGGAGAGATTGGGCGTGTGGCGCGAGATGGAGGGGAAGTAGTTACTCATGCACTGATGAGATATGCCGGCATCCCGTTGCGTTTAATCTGAGGCCCCACCACCCGGTTGCATCATGAGGTTCCGCCCGTGGTTCTGGTGAGTCGCAAGGAGAACAAAGACTGCAAAGACTTGACAAAAACAGAAGTGGATTGGTTACAGCGCAGACAATGTGAAGGAAGAATCGTCAGAATATGAGCGGTTATTCGGAAGGGGACCTAGCATTCTCATTCAAACAGAAACAGGGAACTGAACTGTGTTCCCGTGGTTCAACAATTTGGGATGAAATGGGCAGAAGGAGCAACCACCTGATTGATACTGCTGTACCGCCAAGCCTACCACTACTATCGATAACGGCAATCTCATGCACGCTGGCGGTCAAGTGCGGGGCCGTGTCCGCTGCCCCAGAAAAGTTGGCGTCACAGCGGGGTCGCCCAGTTTGTCTGGGTTTACCAGCTTAAGAAACACGATCTAAAATCATACATCCACTTGAGAATCCCAGGGGTATCATGTTCTTTTAGATGAAACCAATATAACAAGTGAGATGCTCTTTCAAACTTTGTGATAACTCGGACCAAGCATCGACTTATCATTGCTCGAGACTTTGGGGCCAGCAAAATCGTGGAAATAAAGACAGAGTCATGTGCCGTTCTGGCAGCCCAATCGGCTTTAACAGGTCACTCATATCCTGTGGCCGAGGGGCCGAACAACAGAGCCCGATCAATGAGAAGAAGTCACGCTGATACATAGGTAGGTACTGGCCTGGAGAAGATAACTGGGTCCTTCACGATACCACACGACTCGGCAACCGTTGCTTGCCATTTTGTGGGTAAGGTCTGTCTTGAAGCAGCTATAAACGTTAGATCAAAACTTTATTTCACTGACTCTCCACGTTGATTAGACTCGACAAGGGTCTAATTCTATGCTCTACGCTCGGGTCAAGATCGACCATTGCAACGGGCAATTTGTTGATCTTGGGCGGGATTTTGTTTGATATGGGACCGTTTTTGACTTTGGAAACTAGGGATGGCCATGTCAAGGCTATTTGCGGCATCCTGTTTGAGAATGGGTCGGAGACCATCTCACTGTCTCTGTTGCCCTAAACTTTTTGAAAGCTCGGAGTTGGTTCACCGACCCACTTCCGAGGAGAAGACATCGCAATGATTCTGGAAACAACCAACATGAATCATATCATCCAAAAAGCCGAATATGAGTAATCTGTGTACACGTGTACTTCTTGAACCCTGAAATTGGTCAACAGTGGATAACTATTTCTCACGGACTCAGGCAGTGAAAGCTGGGCATCTGGGCAAAGGTTTCGGTTACCAATTCCTTCTGGCCCGAAGCGGCCCAGTCCCGAAACAGACCAATTGAAGTGACCAGATCATCCACACGTGATTTTTGCCCCCACAGTCCCCGCCACCCGTGGTCCGTGCCCGTTGTAAAAGACCCCAGTTTTGCGTGATTCCCGGGCTCTGGATCCTTCCACCTTGGCTCTTATCTTTGAATTTCTCTCCGCTTCAACCTGAGCACAAACGTCAGCCATCCCAAAAAAGAGCACACAATCACAGGTATTTCAACCCCCAGCCGCCCTGCCTTGACTCGATACACTTTTAACACAAACCTTTAACCTAGAAAAATCACACCACTTTAAACCGTCGTCGCCGACTCTCGAATCCTCGCCCAACCCTGTTCTTGACCGTTATCCAATCAATCCATCAATCAGCACCCAGCAAAATCTCAACCGAGTTGAGCGTTTTTATCTCACTCAATCCACCCGACTGCCAACTCTGCCGATCCCTCGCGGACCCTCTCACCCAGAAAAACCCAGGAAATCTACCAAAGTGGCATCCAACACCAGAAGAGATGGCGCCAATGAAACAAAATAACCATAGTAGTAGTAGTAATCGCTACGGCGAGGACGTTGCCGCCTCTGCTCACCGCCAGGCCAACATCCTCGCCAGCTGCTATCTTGTCGACTCCTCGGCTACCTCGCTCTCCGGGCTCCACTACTGCACTACGGGGGCTGCAGGGGCCGAGTGGTATTCCTGAGGTCCCTTCAACGGGACTTCCATCTCCGCCGTCAAGCCCCCCCCTCGCGGCCATCACTTCGACTAACCAGCTCGCGCTGACGCCTAAAAGTTCGTCACGAGCCGGTAGTCGATCCGCTGCCGAGAGCAACAACAACAACGGCTATGCTTCTCGACAGCTCCGTCGAGGGGGGGCAGCACTACGTATCAGGGAAGAATGTGAGAGATTCTTTTGTGAGATGTTGCGCGCTTTGTTCCAAGGTGAGAGGGACACGGCGATGCAGCGCTCCGGCCTGGCGGGTGCTTATTACAACAACAGCTACAACAACAGCTACAACACCAATTCCAACAGCAGCAGCTTCAGCAGCAGCGACGATGATAGCATGGATCTGGATCACGAATCACTCAGCAGTTCCTCCTCCAGCCCGCCGTCAGTCGCCAGCCAGCAGTTGACACCACCCGACGATTACGACTCGCCCATGGCGGATAAAACCCTTATGGCGAGCTACGGAGTCGGGGTCAACAGCAGACAGCCCGCCCGATTCGCTGGCAGTGGTGGACTGCACGAGGTCACCGACTGGTTGGAGATATGGGACTACGCCGGCGGCTCGAGCTTCCGCGCGTTCGTGACTGAGGATCTGGTATCTTCGTCGTCTGGGCAGGGGGAGGACACCAAATCCCTCTTTGTCTTTTTCGATGCTCACGTGCTTGGGAGGGATCTGAAGAAGGCGTACGTACTATCCCATCTTTCCACGGTTTCTGGAATGAAGTGCTAACTCTTATCGCAGTCTGGTCGCGCTGATCGAACTGGCCGATGGGCCCTTGAGTTGCTCGCACATGGTGATCTGCATTGATCGTATGATACCCGCCGATGAGGCAAAGGCGTTGACGAAGGGACTGCAGTGGGCGGGCTTCTCGCCTACCACCTTGGATTTCTGGTCTGGCGGCATGGACGTCGTCAGCAAGAGGTGGTTGTTCATGGGAATGGAGATTTGAACTGTTTTGGGATTTGGGATTTCGGACTTCTTTTTCTCTTGAAACAAGATTGGTATTCTCAGTTACCACGGAGGAGGGTTTTTTCCTCTTGTTCATCATTCATCATGATCTGACAGATTGGTCTCTTCTTTCTTCACTTCTTAGTTCCACCAGATTGGTTGTCTCTGTTTATTGGAGCATCATATCATAGCTTGGGGAGGCGTCTCATTCGGTCATTCGCTACTTGTCCATCAGGAGGATATCAAAAGTTAGCAGCAGGAGTATCAGGGAACTGTAGTGGTCGACCTACCTTCTCGTAGCATTTACAACGTAGTTATCAATCAATTCACACATTATTTGACTTTGCCTTTCAAACTCTATGACATATATACTTTTAATCTAAATGGCGTGATTATGTTCAAAGCTCCCCCTCGAATTGTCTCACAACCAGACCCTTGTCTCCCAAATAGTCCTTGACCTGTTGCACGGTATATTCTCCCCTGTGGAACATACCGGCACCAAGGGCAGCATCCGTAGAAGTCTTTTCGAAGACCTCTTGGAAATGGCCCGGGTTTCCGGCACCACTGCTCGCAATAACGGGTATCTTGATGGCATTCTTGACCTGGTTGATCAGCTCCAGATCAAAACCGCTGTTGGTACCATCTTTGTCGATACAATTGAGCAATATTTCCCCCGCCCCCATGGCCTCGACCGCTTGTGTGAGTTCCACGACGTCTAAATCCCTCGTTTCACGACCTCCCTTGATAGTACACGCGTACCAGCAGTACTCTTCCCCGTTAGGACCCGGATAGCTCGTTTTAACTGTTGCATGGCGAGTGGCGTCTGGCTTGGTGATATATACCCGTTTGGGATCCACACTCACCACGACGGCCTGGTTGCCGTATGCTTTGCTGATTTGCTCAATGGCTGTGTTTCCGGTTAGTGTCTTGCCCGAGGAGTAATATTCTTCTGCCGCAATGACGGCGTCGCTTCCGATGGAGACCTTGTCGGCGCCGGATTTGAAGTACATTGTTGCGATTTCTAGGGCCGTGACTTTGGTCCCATCTACGTCGACTGTGTCGCGGATTCCGCCACCTATGGTTAAAGGCACAAAGACTGTTTCCGAGGTGCGGCGGAGGATCTCGAGCATTGGCAGGTCTGCGACGGGGCAATCTCGGAAAGAGGTGATGTTGAGGAAGGTCACCTCGTCGGCGCCTTGTTCGTAATATTTCTTGGCCATTTCTACGGGCTTGCCTAGGTTCCGGACTGATCTGTCTGAGGATTTTTCGCGCACGTCGTACTGGTCGCCTTTTGTTACTACCAGGTCGCCTTGGTCGTTTGTTCGGACGTCGAGGCAGGCGATTACACGGCGCGTGAGGCCTTCGGTTGGGATGAGGTCGGGGGAAGCGGTCTCGGGGGAGGGCCTATGAGTGGCGAGGGCTTTGGCTCCGGAGCCGTCGAGGAATGACCGGAGTACGCGCAGACCGGCTACGCCGCTCTTTTCGGGGTGGAATTGGGTCGCTAGGACGTTGCCTTTTGCTACTGCGCCTACGAACGTCTCCCCGCCATATGTACCTGTTGCGATGGACCAGCCTAGACTTTCGAGTTCGCCCTTCTTGTATGGGTATTTGTAGGAATGGACGTAGTAGTATTTAGAGGACGGGCTGAGGTCGTATAACGTGGGATTGGTCGGGCAGGAGGCATTATTCCACCCGATGTGGGGGACGGATTTGCTCGTGTCGTCGAACCGGTCGAGTTTTCCGGGGATGACCTCGAGGCCGGGGCATTCTGGATCTTCAGCCGAACCAGAGAATAAAGCCTGGAGACCGACACAGATTCCCATGAAGGGCTTGCCGGCCCTGATGTGTGCGCGAAGGGCGGGCACGTAGCCCGCCGAGGAGAGCTGCGAGAGGCAGTGGCCGAAGTGGCCTACGCCTGGGAGGATCAATTTCTATTTTGAAAACATGTTAGTTTTGGCCATAAGTCAAGACGATACAGCGACCTGAAATTCAGGGGCACAGGACTATAAACATACTTCAGCATTGGCAACCTCCTCCGGTGACCGGACCCACTCGACTTCGTAACCAGCTTTCTCGATGGCGTTGACCAAACTGCGCACGTTGCCGGCAACATAATCTAAGAGGTGAACTTTGGGCATTGTGACTGATATGAGCGGCGCAAAATAACTTGGGGTTCTTGTAAAGAAATCGTTCCCTGTTTGGTGAACTGTCAGGGGAGTGACCTGTGTGAGTCAAGAATGTTGAAAATATCCAAAAACATGCGCAAAGCTGCGATGGCGGGGTATTTTGGGACTGAATTGCGCCCCGCCAATGCTTGTTCCGGAGCCTTTTTGGGGTTACAGGGGGTGCTTCTCGACGTCAAGGGACCTGATTCTGCCGTGCTTGACCGCTATCTTTTGTACTCTATCGCTTGTCGCATTGAGATTCCTCCTCATGCTTGTCCTGGAATTAGAACTTCCATCCGAATATTTCAATATTTCCGAGGTGCAACGGACGTGATTGCTATTCATCCCTTCCGGTATTGACTTTCTCGCTCTCATACCACGCAAACCAAAGGTCTCAAGGAGCTCAACACCAACCAACACATCTACGCGAACGGACCTGAACAATCGATCGTGCTGTCACAGGGCCCAACCACTACGCACAATCGCAAGACTCAACTATCAACTAAAACTGCCTCTACAGCCGCTTCTAGCGATAGGCTCTGGACAATGTCAAACGAGGATGAATGGGAGTACGAGTACTCGACAACAGAGACCGAGGTACATACGCTTACAATCGCAACTCATGCAAGCGAGTGCTGACCTTACAGACATACTATCTAACTCTAGACCTATCAATCCGCGACTTTCTCGAGCGACGAACCGACGACATCGTACACAACACGCGAGCAGGCTATCGAGTATGGTACAATCCATTGTTCAACGCGCCTGAGCCGGTTGCGAACCGCCTCGAATCAGCCAAGGATACTCAGGATGCAGATGATGGGGACAATGCCGATAAAGACGACCAGTATCTCGACAAAATCGGAATGCCTCAAGCGCAAGGAGAGTCGGAAGCACCGATCGACCCCCTTCTGACGTCTCAGCCAGCTGCCGAGGCGGGTGATCAGGCCGCACAGAGCTCAAAACAGCCAGAGAATATACAGATTCTGGAATTGCACTCCAAGGAGCCGGTCGTATCATATCGCAACCACGTATTTCGTGGCCAGTGGGCAGAAAACATCGGCACCGAAATGATTTTTACGCGGCAGTTCGAAAAGGACAAAGACCCTCTACCCAGGATTCGCGATATGGGTCGGAATATCCACCTCCTGGCGAACAGTGCTGCCAGAATCAACTTTAAGGAGGTTGACATGATCCCGCGCGAAAAGTACGAGGCGTCGAGACGAACCGAGACCTTTGAAAGCTATGAAAACGAGGATGATATTCCGGAGCGCTACAGGAAAAATGGCGGGGTCTACATTCATATAGGCGGTGATAAGAGCGGCCAGAGACAGCCGCAGGCACATTTCCTGGAAGACCTCATCGCGTTGAAACGGAAGCGCGGCGAGACAGACGAAGTCACAGTCCAACCTTATGAGACAAAACAGAACAAGCTCATGGTAGATGACGTAGAAGAGGAACGTCGGCGTCGGAAGCTGCAGGTCGATCATGAACGAAGTCAACGGTGGAGGACTATCCAGAAGAGAGACAACGATGTTTCTCTTGGCGCGGAGGAGCACTATGTCGCGAGAAGACGCAAGAAGTATGTCTCCGAGCCTACGGTTAAGAAGAAGAGAGGCCGAGGTTCACGGCCACGAATTCGGGCGCCTCTGGTCCGACGTCCGACTCCACCACCGCAACAGCAAAGTGGTGCAACAGGATGGGGTTTGTCGATACCAACACCTGCCCGCTGGGATGATCTTCCTGGCCGGGGCGCTAACACCCAAGGTGGTTAGCGGATCAGTGGCCGACGTCACCGCTTGACCACCACACCAGCAAATATGTCAGCGAAAGAATATTGACCACAACTCAACGTTTTTGTTTTCAGAATTGTAGGGAAGCGGTATTCGTATTTTCCCCCGTAACATGAGAGCTATTCCGAAGCTTTTTCGGTCTTTCCGAGGGCTTTCCCTCTTGCATGATTGTCTTGCCAAGTGATGTTCACATGGATCATGGTCCCGCGATGTTCGGCAACAACGGCCTGTGGGTGACTTTGACAGCGTCTCGTGGGGTCGGTCAGGCACCTGGGGAAACGGCTGGCCAAACGCCACTCGCTTACACAGATGTGCATGTCCCGCCCATACCGGATTCTGCGACGTCAAAGTATCCTCTACTTGTTTCGACTGCCGAATCATGGCAGATCTGTAAGTACCCAGTACTTCCCTATCGCTGACAATGCAGGTGCCGGAAATGGCCTGAAACCCGGTTTTCCGCCAGAATGTCAGCAAAGGGTCCTGTTTCGCTGCCTTTGCCAATTCCCACCCTTCACCACCCTCAGACTGACGAAATCCAATGTTTGCGCGCCGACCAGCCTCGTTGGGGGATTGTATCAATGTGCTGAATCTTGTGTTTTATACTTCCTGAAAGTCTCAACCTCTTCCTTTTCCCTCCTTCCATGCGCCCACGTCGACAATTCGACCCCGCCACGTAGTTCGACCGCCTGGTCCGATCCTCGTCCTCATCCCACTTTGGGGCCGAGTGGTCCGATGTCTCCGGCGCTGGTGACGACTATCCCAGATTTTTGATATTTAGGTCATCCTTTTCCGCTTTTCTGTTCCCAGCATCTATTGCGACAGAATTCTCTATACAACGACATGATATTCACAGTCAAAAGGGCGGTGACGGCCCTCGTCTTTTTCACGACCGTCGTCTTCCTCCTCTGGTACATACCCGCCGCCATCAAACCAACTGCGCCTGACCCGGAAGAGCGCAAACGAGACGAAGAATGGGTCAACTCGTCGCCGTATTGGTTTGACCGCCAGATGTGTCGCTGGCTCGGCGTGTGCGGAATACAACATATCAGATGGGATGCGCCGGCCCTCCCGGGACCCGATGGAGATGATGGCAGGGATCTCAAGTTGGAACTGATGAAGCTCTTTGCTCTGGGCTGGAGTACTGGGAGGGTCTACACCGGCAAGTCCGGCTCGCGACCGGGATGGGAGTCTGCGCCCGTTGATCTCAAGCGCGATGAGGCTAGCACGGCCAAGATCATGAACGAGGTCCCGGATTATGTGTTGGACTATGCGCCGCTGGTTCATTTATACTCTGGCGAGAACTTTTGGCCCTCCGACATTGCCGAGCATATCGAGCATATGGTTCCCTTCAGGGGTGAGACAAAGTTGAACACATCAGTGGACCTGGAACACTTGGCTCGACTCAATGCTGAGAAGCAGACTGTCTTCTTGACGAGCGAGGTCAATGTTGAGTCCAGGCCTGCCTGGCTACACAACCGTGTTGGACAACCTGTACCCTTTGACGACGACGGCGACGATACCCCAGACCCCGATAGCGACGATGATGAGGAAAAGTGGGGTTGGCGCGACCACAAACATCCCTCGAGTGGGACCACGTGGTGGGATGCAGACAAAGAGCACGCACCACACAGGATTGCAGATCCCAGGCACAAGGGCGACGGGAGAGTGCGGAAGCCATTCCAGAAGCGTAGCACACGTGGAGGAGGACAGCATCCGATGGTCGGCAGCTTTGGTGACAACGATGAGGACAAGAACAAGCCCGACCATAGCGGCTACTCCAACGGACCTGCTGTCCTGATTCTCGTCGACAAAGGCGGTGGTATCGTCGATGCGTTTTGGTTCTTCTTTTACAGCTATAACCTCGGCCAGACGGTACTCAATATCCGCTTTGGAAACCACGTCGGCGACTGGGAGCATTGCATGCTTCGGTTCGAGAATGGTCAGCCCCGGGCTATGTTTCTGAGCGAGCACGCTGGCGGACAAGCCTATGCTTGGGAAGCGCTTGAAAAGAGGCCCCAAAAGAATGGCAAGCCAGACAGACCTGTGATTTACTCTGCTGTTGGAAGCCACGCCATGTACGCCTCGCCCGGGATGCACCCGTATGTCCTGCCTTTCAAGATGCTCAAGGATCTCACGGATAGAGGACCGCTCTGGGACCCGGCGCTGAATAATTATGCCTTTTGGTATGATTACGAGGTTGATCATCGTGAACAAAGCGACCCGCCGGAGAAAGAGAGGACGAGTTTGACACCTGCAGCCAAGAATCCACATCTGCCGACGAGTTGGTTCCATTTTGAGGGTTATTGGGGGGATGATACCTACTCGCTTGCTGATCGACGGCAGTGGAGGCTGTTTGGCGAGTATCATTATACCACTGGACCGTTGGGACCCAAGTTCAAGAATTTGGAGAGGAAGAAGGTCTGTCAGATGGAGAGGTGTCGGTTGTTGTATAGTATCGAGGCGGGGAAGAAGGCCAAGTGGTATAGTTAGACTGTACCTTCTGTGGGGACGTTTGATCATCGTGATGGAGTATAGATAGAGGTTAGACTTCCTTTTGTTTTTTGTGAGGTTGGTTTGTATATTGGAGTTGTAGATGGTTGGATGGGCTACAGGTCCAAAGTAGGCGAACAGAGGACTCGGGAAAAGGAAACAACAGACGACGGCGCGATACCCCCGGCTGAGGACGGCGTTTTACATCGTTCATTTCTTTTTGCTATCCGTCAGTTGGCCATTCTTTTCAATAGGTTCTTGTGCTACAGTGGTGGTTTTCCTTGATGGTGTTGACGGCGCTATATCACCAGACTATATACTCACAAGAAATATACAATGGAGGTTTTGTTCACATTCTAGAATCGTTAAGGCCGTGTTAGTCTTGATGTCATTTGGGCCTATCTTATTATTTGTTGTAGTATAGCGTGAGTTGTATATATTTCATAGCCTGGCTTTTTTTTCTACCTTGTGAACTGTCCGTTCGAATCACCATGGTAAGTTCTCAACAAGCGCCGTGACCGGCCATGCCCAACGAAGCAACAGGTTCATGCCACCATATATCTCCAGACCGATCGTGTCAGCCATGTTATTTACAAAGACCAAGTAGTACAAGTCCATCCCTTCCCTAGTCCATGTATCTAGAGGTAGAGAGCGGCAACTCGAATTGATCCTTCTCTAGTTCGTCACGCTGATGATGTCCTTCCGCGATGCTGTCCGTCAGATTCCCTCCTTTGCCGGAGGTGAACCATGGGAAGACTTTGGATCCATTCCCCATGCGACGTAGGACGAATAGTGCCCCTATTACGAATGCCGTGATACCGGCAGGCAATGACAGGATAAATATCCAGTTGTCAAACGTGTCCTGGGAGGCTGGGGTGGACCATGATGCTGGTGGTTGTGTCTGTGGTGGGCATGGTGAACTGGGGGAGCTCATGAGAGTCTATTGTTGTGCATTAGCCATAGGTTCTGGTGAGAAGAGTGCATAGTGAATAGCTGGGTCAACTTACTGCAACAAAGGTTCCAGGAAGAAAGATTAGTGTTACAAGTGTGATGATCTTCATCTGACTAGTCTCTTGTGGTATCCATTCACTAGTTCTAACTCGAGTCATTTTTGTTTCCATGTTCTGATCGGGTAACATTCGCATTAGCGCTCCACGACAAG
The DNA here is from genome assembly GCA_033297075.1 of Rhypophila decipiens. Lineage (NCBI taxonomy): Eukaryota > Fungi > Ascomycota > Sordariomycetes > Sordariales > Naviculisporaceae > Rhypophila > Rhypophila decipiens. The sequence goes on along the minus strand of MU858107.1, from coordinate 154,209 downwards.
AAATATTGAAAAGTTCAATGGCATGTGCTCACCTGAAATGATAAACACGCTTTCATCAAATCCCGCCTGTCTTGAGTTATTCTTTTGACTGTCTCTATTCTGAGTTGGTTGCATCGAAGATTCATCTTGATAGTGCTCGTCTGCTCGAAAAATCTGGCAATATCGGCACAACTTTCCCCGTTCATGGCATTCAACACCTCCGGCATGCTCAGCAGGTCCTTGTAATGGCGCACAATGGAGTCCAGGACGAGGTCATTTTGTTTTATGGCGAGAAGACCCTCCTCCAGTCGATCAATAGATATCCCCAGATGTCTCAATTTCTCACATGCAGGATCTCGTGGCTCTGAGCGACTGTGCGGTAGTGGAAAAGGTCCTCGGTCGCTGGTGGTCGGTACTGGTTTTGGGTCGATCTCGGTTACATACTGGAATGCATGCTGTGCATAATCCCGCCATGATTCCTCGCACCATCGAAAGTGCTCCAGGTGTGTTGAGAGTGTCGCACCAAAAGAAGTGGCAATGGTAGTTGGCACTGGTCCATCAGCTTGTGAGCCCGTAAACAAGGAGGTCCTAAACAAGAGCATTCCGCGTACCCGCTCTGACAAGGTTTCGTCGTCAGCTGCTATGATATAAACCGCGCGCCCTGTAACGATGTCAAAGCTATGATAGACTGCCGCTTGCCGTATTAACCAGGGCTTCTCATCGTTAGATTCCGGGCCTTCAACAGTCTGTAGGCTGAACCAGTGCTGCAGAATTGAGCCAGATCTCCCAAGACTCCTGATCTCCAAGCGCTTGTTCTGCGCCTCCAACAGTGTGTCTTCTTGGCCATAAAGGCTTCCAGTGCCAACTCGCTGACGAAAGGTAAAGACAAGGTCCAGGAACGAGGGCGGGACTTGATGATAGGTCAGGATCTGGCAAAGTTGCTCTTTGGAGCAGCCAAACTTCGATCCACTGCGGATGAAACTACGCCGGGTCAGTATATCAGTTCAGTCTTCTTAATGACAGAAACGGAGAGAAAATTCTCTAAATTCTTCCAACTCGCTGCCGCGCAAGTTCGCAACTTGGAAACTCACATGAATCGAGATTTTGGATCTTTTCGGTTCGAGCTTGTGTGCTTAGCGAGATCTGTTACTTTTATTTCTTGTGGATCTTATAAATGGTCAGCAATTTTGCAGTCATGCTCTGTTAGCGATCGTAGGGTCGATGGGACTCACCTTGATCACCATCCCACATTTCAACAAAGTCAATCGGCCGGGGAACCACAGAAAACTCGACGTTCCTCGCCTCCTCGAGTGTTTGACGCAGTTCGACATCAGACGTATGACTCGACTTGGAATCGACGAGGTTCATGGGATAGTCCCTGAAGTTCCTGAAGCTCTCCTTCAGCCGGTCGGTGCTGTCGATTGACGACATTCTGAATTCGGAGACGATGGGTTTCCTTTTTTGAGACCAGACAATATGCAGAGTTCAAACATGAGAAAAGTGATGGGATGCCAGCAAAAGACTGGAATGAGTTATTCCATCTCCTTCACCGTTCTCTATTTCGTGTGCTGGCTTGGTAACAGGTCGGATGCATTCAGTACCGACGGAGACTGTCAGAGGTTCCAGCTCAAGTACCGAACCTGTGGATATTTTTCGAAATATTTAGGCCTCAGGCGGCTTCGTACAGGTACATATCGAATACACAGGACTTGGAACATGGCGCCATGCTGACCAGGTGAAGACTGACGCGTCAATCCCAAGTTCCTAACAAACCGGGCACCGAATTGGCAGCGCTTCTCCTGCGCGGTTTCAACCGCTGAAAATCGGGTTGATTTGATAGGTTGTTCCATCATCTTGAGAGGAAAGCACTGCCGAGAAGCTGCATTCAGTGCATTGTGAGGCGCTGGATTGTGTCGTGGACCAGTAAAACAGCTGATTGATGCCAACCATCCAGTCAGGTACTGTACTTTCACGATGAAGCTCTTGGTCAGGAGGCCTCGTCATCGTCGGGCGGGAAGAAACTTTTATGGGTGCGGCGGAGTGCTCCGTGCCTGCCCACTCGATGGCAAGCTTTGACAACTCTCGACCTCAGGCATTGCGACCACCGGACAATCCATCAGGCTCGCCGGGTTGTGCTTTCCTGCGTCCACCAAGGCGGTTTCCCGACCCAGTAGTCCCATCACCTGCTCAACCTGCGAGTTCAGAACCCTTGCCTTCTTCAACACCAACACAGAATTTGTGATGCCCCTTTAACCACCAGCAGACACAATGGACCACGACATTCGTGTGGAGTTTTTGGAGTTTATAGCCAAGAGCAAGGCACCCGGATGCAATGGATTGTCGGAGGACTGCCATTATATACCCAGAAAGGCCTTGGATGACTACTGGTCAAAGGACATGGTGACCAGTGTTATCTCGAAAGCAGGACCTCGGGTGCCAGACGGCTTCGTTGCGCGAGACTACCGTACCATACTTTCGATTCTGGTCTACATAAACAAACTAAATCACATTTCCGAGTTTGTTCGCCGGCAACTTGACGATTCCAACCTCCCATTCCATAGTCCAGAGTGGCCATACGAGATTAATGACCCTCGGAACAAATTCAACGACACTATACAGCAATTCTACGACAACCAATGGTCTTTTTGTCCTCTCGACCTTTCAAGGGATTCGGTCATTCACAAGCGAGTTCTCCATCCGAGGCATATCCTGCCTTTTGCGGAGAAACGGCGGGCCAAGTCTACGTTCAGTGGAAATAGCATGGGCTACGAGGTTGTGGTCGACAACGTCTATCAGGCAGCTGAGGAGGTCAAGGGACCGGAAATCTTTGCTCTCAAAGTCTTCAATTCCGACCAAAAACAGGCGTTTGAGGACGAGACGAATGCACTGGCGGCGCTCGCAAAAGTCCCGTCGGATCACATGGTGCGATACTATGGTTCGTTCATTCAAGGCGACACCTACAACATCCTGCTTGAGTATGCCGACGGCGGAACTTTGTCAGACTTTCTGAAGGAAACGGCTCCTCCTGTACGTCAAGAGGACATCGCGTCTTGCTGGGAAAGCATTTTCGGTCTCGTATCCGCATTGGAAAAGGTCCACAACATATCTAATCGCAATGCAAACTGGTCTCTAAAGGGACTTCATGCCGACATCAGACCTGACAACATCCTGTGGTTCAAGAAAAACGACGTCTCTAAAGACCCTTGCTTCAAGATTGCCGATTTTGGACTGCGAAACGTACAGCCAGCACCACCACGGAATATCAAAGGATCAAATACAACATATACGAAAATCGGGACAGCCAGCACGAACATTTATACTCCTCCGGAGGCAGCGGGGGACTGGAGAGAGCAGCTTGGTCACAGTCACCAAAGTGGTCCTAACTGTGGGGACAGACGGCTCTCCCCAACCAACGATCAACGAAACATAGGGTACGACATTTGGTCTCTGGGATGTCTGTTTCTCGAGTGTCTTACCTGGCTGGAGAGCGGCTATCAAGAAGTGGAACGGTTCCGTCAAAGCCGGCGCGACGAGCTAACCAAGAAAGCCATCAAATACGATGATCGCTGGCCTGCATTCCACGATGGAGCTAAACTTCTCCCAACTGTGGAGGGCATATTCGACAATCTCAGGTCCCAGCTGGAAGGACGTGAGAAAGGAGACGGCGACAAGCTCACACAGAAGATCCTTGACATGCTACGGAATGAAGTACTTGTGCCGCAGGATAACGGAAGATTTCGGGCCAAAGATATGCTCAAGGTTTTTCGAAGTGAAGATACTGAGACGGACGGGTATGCCATGGCGCAGAATGACTGGGGCTTGGATGTGAAAACAGGGCCGGAGTGGAAGAAGGAGGAGCGCATGAGATGGGGATACAGTGTCAGGACTGCTTCTCTACGTGGTTACTGAGATGTTGGTGAAAGGACGATCGCATGTTCAGGAGGGACGAGTACATGTATTTGGTGGTTGATGTTTTTTTCTTATTACGCTCAGCTTAGCAATCTTTATGTATCTTTCCTTGGTTACGTTCAACTCTCGAAGGGTCTTGTTCATCTCGTCCGAGTAGAATAAAGGACTTGTTAAGTTTGCAGTGATCATCTTGGAGGAAGCTCTTGTGTCAAACTGACCCACAGGACATGAAAGGGTCCATGAGACGATGTTTGTGTGACGCGGGCTGTGTGGTACTCCATTATGGTCAGAATGTTCTGGAATGGTTCGTACAGCTTGTGCTTTGAGGTCCTGTTGGGAGCCTGCAGCTGCTATTGGTGATAGCTCTGCTCATGTATATTGACGAGTCTTGAGGTTGGGGGTAGCGGTCAACCAGGAGCGCCAAGACTGGACTTGTGGAAAAGAAACTAGTTGGTGTAGAGTGTTGGCGTCCATGTAATCATGCAGCATTGCTCGTCCTTGATCATTTGCGAGTTTTCATCAAGGCTTTGCTGACAGTGAGCGTGTAGTCTGGTGATGGCATCATCTCTTGGCTACCTTCTCATGTCTCCTGTTCTCCTTGAACTGTGGAGTGTGGAAAGTTGAATGTTAGTAGGCATCGCATTCGTATTCTCAGGGCTAGAAGTAGACTAGACTGTCTAGGTAGGTAGGTTAGCCCACTAGACAGATAGACTAAGCTAAACTTTATCTAATCATCATGTAAGTGGTTGGCTGGCATGGTCGACTCGGCGATTATACAAAAGAGCAGGTAGTATTCGGCAATCTTGAAACCGACTCTGATAATCGTGCTTGGCATAGTATGGGGTTTGGTCAGGTAGGTCTGCAGGTCTGCCAGCAACTGCAGGTACGTACACTTCATCACGACGGGTACCTGGCTTACTGATTGGGAGTTGGCGGGGAGGTCGTTGATCTGTAGACCAGGGGTTGTGTAAGGTATAACTGGGTGTTCTATTCTTGTTTATAGGGTCCCCTTGGGGGGCAGGAGGATGCCTGCCTTGGTGGGTAGGTTCGTATGAAGGTGGTGTCCCTGAGCCTTGTACATATTTGAATTGTGGGTAGATTGGTGGGTCTCCATTCTATCTGCTGGTAGAATCTTGACTCAGCGGTTAGGCAATAGTTAGTGTTGGCAATGCATTAGACATCAACCTCATAACGTGATTACTTCACAAGTTGAGTACAGTCAATATTTGCCCCTGACCGCCACAATGGCCCAAAGCCCCATCAAGCATGGCACTGCCATGCTCGGCGTGAGGGAATATTGTGCATTCGTGGCATGTTAGAGCATGCAGACAGTGTTGTCAACTAGACATATACGCGCTTGCTTGCATACTAAGACGTGTAGACGCTGACTTACAGAATGCCAAGTTGGTGAAACTGAGGCCTGCCGCTTTAGGAGTTTGAATAGCCTCATTTCCCACTTTCTCCTTATCTCATTTTGCCACGGAGGAGATGGTCCTGGCGCTCTGATGATGAGAGCAAGTTTCTGTTGCTTGGAATACAGACACTAATGCTGATGTGGTAAGTACCTTGACGCCGTTGATGCTCTTCCTGCAGGCTGGAGACCGGTCTGAGGAAGATTCACAGACCCGAGACCGAAGGCGAAGCTGATGCTGGCTAGTCTACTGGTTACTGGTCTACGTATTCAGGACTATTGATGATATCCTATGCGGTAGCATTGCATACGTCTGCGGGATTTATTGATGTGAATACGGGACGGTGAAGTTAGTTAGTCTTGGTGGTTGGGACGAGGTTGGTGTAGAGGTGAATGGCAACACTAGTAGCTTGGATGGCCACTCTGATCCGCATTGCTGTGGACTTGTGTGTCCATTGGTATCCATGGATACCCAAATTTCTCTTGATGGAAGCTCGCTGACCGAGGGTGGCGAGTCCACTGCTTAATAATTCTTCATGTGCAGGAGGTTCGAGTGCGAGTAACAGAGCAGCTATCCACTCGGGATATGGTATCGAGGAAGGCAGGTAACATGCCGTATTGCTGCCCTACCTACATAGCTACGTCCCCGTCTCCAGCATGTGGCTTGCAATTTGAACTCTTTGTCCAGCACAACCCTGATTTGATCTCGGCGGTGCAGGTGCAACAGGCAACCGGGGGAAGGAAGGTCGGGAGTGGGATCGTCCCCTCCCTTTCCCTTGGCTTTACTGCAGTCTTGACAAGTTGAGATAGACGTCGGCCGACGAACTGCTTGTGGGGGCGATCGTCAGTCATCTGCCCTGCTGGTATTAATATTGTACCCCCAAGGGTCGCTAGAGTGGGATATGTTTGATTAATTGTGCTTGGGAAGTTATGAAAGGACTCTGTGTATGGCTGGTAATGTTCCGACTCAAGCTTGCCTAGTCTATTGGTGATTTCACTACCCGTAGAGCCTCAACTTCGGTATCATGAGCCTAGAACCTTCTTTGCATGTGCATTTACAAGGACTTGTGCACGGCAGCGAAGACGTTTTAACAATAGCTCCCACTCTATTGAAAGCTTGCCGTCCGGGAGGAGTGGGAGGAGTGGGATGTCATCGAGATCTCTGGACAGGGAGCAAGATAAGGTGGGTGTTGACCTTATCATGCTGTTACCTACGAAGCTCTGGTCAGCTATCAGTCCTCCAGGACTAACAGTTATGCACGAGGTGCGTCTGCCATAAGAGGCTAGACGGGGCGAAAGAAAGCAGCGGCTAGGTTAACAAGCTTGTTATTGGACGCTTGACCATTTCTGAAGGTGTGTCTACGCTAGAATGAGCGTAGAAGCGTCTGTTTTGGGAACTAGTTGAGAAGGTTATCAGATGGCTTGCGTCTGGTCGATTGGGCTGAGATGGGAGATTGTTAGTGCGATGCTAGAATTCGATAGCGTAGGGCGGGTAGTGGCCCTGGACACCATCTTTTTCTGGCTGTAAGCTGGACCTTGCATCGCGGAAGCGGCTGTTTTAACTCCCTTGTAATCGACGGCAGCCTTGATTCTGAAATCGTGAAACACGCCCCCCGAAACGCGGGATGTGATTTATTGACTCTCATCGTTTTTGTTGACTTTGCTCTCGTATTTTGAGCATTGAACAAGAGACCCAACTTGCATTTGCATCAGATGCCAATGTTGGGCGTTCTCCGACAAAGATGGATACCATTGATGGCGTCATGGGGCTCCTATCTCACGCCGACCCAAGCTTATATGCCCTATTCAGGAAGCTGCCAACCAATCCTCGCATTTGGGCACGCTGTCATGTTGTGTTGCACAAGAAGCACGGGTCCGTCGTTGGCCCTCTGCAGACTGCCAGTGCCTCTGTCAATCAACCCTTTGGTGGCTGAGCTGGAGCGAGCAGGATTGGAAAGAACCCCGGGGGTGGCTCACAGGTCGTGTCGACACGTCGTGTTGTGGTGGGGGCCTGGACTGACGAGTTGTGAATGGTGTTTGGAAGAGGAGGGGAACGGTCATCAGCAAGTTTGTGAAAGAGCGTCTTCGTCGGCGGCCCTCGGATGCCATTGGTCGGGGAGGTGCTGCGTGAAGATCGCCATTTCCTAATCAGGAAGGCGACCACGATAAGCTTTCGAGACAAGTGACTTGGTGACTTAGCTTATCCCCCGATGGAACCCCTGGTTGGTCAGAAGCACGTGCTTGGTGACTTGACCCTGTCATTTCCCTGGGACTTGTTCTTTCCTTCCCTGCTGGCTATCTCTCATCTCGGCGCATTTTGTCTTGGGCGCCGTTAACAACTCCACGGTCTACAGATGCCCTGAGCAAAAAAAGCAAGGAAAGTGTCTGGGGTTCTGGCGAGGTGGAAACGATTGCCGATGAGCGGACCCGCCCAATGACCGGCCCCCGGCATGCAGGAACCAGGGTTCTAGCCAGCGCGTCATGGCTTTGCTTGTTTCTCTTTACCGGCCAAGGCAATATATTTTTAATATTAGGCATACTGTCTTGGCTCAGGTGAAACCCGGTGTTGGGGAATTATTTGGCGTTTTTTCTCCGAAAAAAAAAAAGAGTCAAGCCTCTTCAGCCTTTGGGGCCGCCTCGACTTGTATTTTCCGGTTCAGCTCTTTCCAAGCCATGGCTTCCCTATCAGTTTTGCAGGACGCTGCTGGACGGGGTCACGAGCATTGGAAGCGAGTTCTTGGAAGGAAGGCTCCGGGTCTTGGGCGCAGACCGTGCATACCACCTGCCGACTTGGTGAGGAAATCTCTCGGCAGATACCAAATCCCCCACAGCTCTTGGCATACGGGTTACCCACGTCCAGAACGCCACCGATGGCTTGCCGTCCGTTGTGGAACCAACCCGATCGCGCCATTCAACCCCCGAGCGCCCCGACCGACCCTGAGGAAGGTACACTGGCCACATTCTGGACCGCTCACTCTTTTTGACCTGAGCTCAAGACACTGAACCCGAACTTGGGATGTCATTATTCACAAGGTCTCAGAGTCATCCTTGTCCGAGACCCAAGACGCCAACCCGGACCACGTTGCATCCAGATATCGCTTGTCATGCCGACTACCCCGAAGTCTGGCCCCGCAGTTCGATTCCCGCGAGCCGGAGACGACGTGAACTGTCTGACTTTTACGTGTAAACCCAGCAAAGTTGACAGAGACTCAGAGTGAACCCCAGCACCGATCAGTGAGCTAGGCAGACCGACGACCAAAGGAGGATTATCCATCGGGCCCTATTACACGTCTGCTACGCTGCTAATCAGCGTTATACAACAACACTACCCTAGTGTCCGTTCGGCCGTTTTCCAGCGCGCCAGAGCGAACGTCCATACGACCTTTGCTCGCATGCCGAGGTATAGGTCTGAACTTCTGGGTTGCTTGTTTGTCTCAAACAAGAGTCCCAAGACCCAAGTTGCCCGGTTCGATGAGCTGGTAACTGGTTTGCGATTCGCCGTCTATGGGATTCCCATGGACCTTATTGGCTCAGCGTTATTGGTCCCCGGGATGAAGGATCAAGGACTCTGGGGCGTACGGTCACGTACCAGGCCACCATTCCCATTCACACTCCCCTCCTTCATCACATCCCACTCTCTGGGCTTCTATGCTTCTCGAATGCTTGGCCAACACACCTCACACCACCGTGAGACCAAGCAGAGGGTGTCTCCTCTCATCTCTCTTGGGCGCTTCTGCTGCCCTCCACTAGTCATATCTGCATGGGCCCTTCCACTCTGAGAGCAAGAGATCGGCGAATCAATGTATCTTGTCGATCCAAGCTCGCCATTCTCGCACTAATCCCCAATATGTCAGGTATTATCACTAGACTTGGAACTGTTTGTCATCCCCCGCCAACAAGAGGGGACTGGGTACTCGGGAGCAGCCGCACGTAGCTGCAAGACCTTAACGCCGGCGGTCATACAACCCGAACCTGGAAGGTGATGAGCCATGTTGCCATGTCTGCCCCGTCGAGACTCTGTACACTGCAACGCCGAGACCCAGGGTGGCTGCGACGAAGTGTTGCTGCTTAGTTCGAGTCGTTGCCCAGGCACCTCTTGGCCGCACCCCATCCCATCGTGCGTGGTGGCCATCTCTCGTTCTGGAAGGTCAAGCAGCGTGTCAACTATCAATAGAACTTGATCAGCTCCGAGAAGTCGAGAGTCTATACAGAGACGAATCTTGATAAATATCAAGCTTCTTTCCCTTCATCGAGTCCATCTTCTTCTCTCTCCTCATCCGCTCATCATCATCAGATCCCATCATCATCTCCATCATCCTCATCTTTAAATCTTCGGTTTATCTTCCGGACTACTTCAGCAACCATGCATCTGTCCACTGTCCTCGCTTTCCTGCCCCTCGCTCTGGGTGCTCCCGCCTCTGGCGGCCCCGTCGACAAGCGTGCTCCTCTCATCCAGGCCCGCGGCGCCAATGTCGTCCCTGGCAAGTACATTGTCAAGCTCAAGGGATCTGCCAGCGACGACAGCTTGGCCAAGCTTGTCGGCAAGGTCAAGAACAAGAGCGACTTCGTCTACAAGGGTGCCTTCAAGGGCTTCGCCGGAAAGATCTCGGATGCTGAGCTCGATGCCATCCGCAGCTCTGGCGATGTAAGCCAATAACCGGAGCCAGTCCCGCTTTTGAATCATAATTAGCTGACACAATAATACAGGTCGAGTACGTCGAGGAGGAGCAGATCTTCACCATCAACACCTACGTCTCCCAGACTGGTGCTCCCTGGGGCCTCGGTGCCATCTCGCGCAAGGGTGTCTCTTCCACCACCTACACCTACGACGACAGCGCTGGTGCCGGTACTTGCTCTTACATTGTTGACACGGGTATCTACACCGCCCACACCGACTTCGGCGGCCGTGCTACCTGGCTCGCCAACTACGCTGGCGATGGCAGCAACACTGATGGCAACGGCCACGGCACCCACGTTGCCGGCACCGTCGGTGGCACCAAGTATGGTGTTGCCAAGAAGACCAAGCTCTATGCTGTCAAGGTCCTCAACGCCCAGGGCTCTGGCTCTACGTGAGTGTCTCCTCATCGCTAGGTTCGCATGCGCTTGACTAACAAGGAATCACAACAGCTCTGGTGTCGTCGCCGGCATGAACTTTGTCGTCACTGACGCCCAGACCCGCAGCTGCCCCAACGGCACTGTCGTCAACATGTCCCTCGGCGGTGGCTCTTCTACCTCCATCAACACTGCCGCTCGCGCCATCGTGAACGCCGGCCACTTCCTTGCCGTCGCCGCCGGTAACGACAATGCCAACGCCGCCAACTCTTCGCCCGCCAACGAGCCCCTTGTCTGCACTGTCGGTGCCACCACCAGCGGCTTCGCTCGCTCCAGCTTCTCCAACTATGGCTCCGTCGTCGACATCTTCGCCCCTGGCACCAGCATTCTCTCCACCTGGATCGGCAGCACCTCGGCCACCAACACCATCTCGGGAACTTCCATGGCCAGCCCCCACATTGCCGGTCTCGGTGCCTACCTCCTGACCCTCTACGGAAAGAAGACCCCCGCTGCCCTCTGCTCGTACATCCAGACCCTCTCCACCAAGAACAAGCTCACTGGTATCCCCAGCGGCACTGTCAACTACTTTGCCTTCAACAACAACCCCTCCGCTTAAGCGCTTTCAACTCTCGGGTTGAACATCTGGCGGTGGAATGGGAGTCACTTGTTATGAGCGAGTGACTCGAGGATGATGGATGATATATATTGTCAACCTTTTGATGGATGATCTTGATGGGATGATTGTCGGATGATTTATGATGGGATTTTGATGAGGTCCTAACATGATGAACTCGTACAAAGATTGGTTTTTTTTAAGGAGTGACTTTACCGGCACCTCCTCAACGTAGTGTTTCCTTTGTTCCCTTCGTGCATTGGATATTTTTAGACACATAGCTTGGAGAATACTATTGCATTTAGCTTTGCGAACCTTTTTGTTCCTTTTCCTTGTCCAACTGTGAGTGAATGTGATGGTATTTGTTTGAAAGTGATTGGTTTAGTGTTTGTTTACATTTGTCATCTGCCCCTGACTAGGTAGGTAGTCTTACAATGCTAACACCGACAACAAAGCACGTCTACTACATCTTTCTTCGAGGTGTACGGATACAAAAGCGAGGACTTTGCAACTATCCTGTCCGCACGTGCCATTTACCAGGTTTTGTGGGCTGTCATTGGCCAGCCCTATGCAACTTGGACTTAATGAGGACCGTATGTATGTCCCGTGTTCCACAATCTTTTCTAATAAATATTGTGATTACATGTACTGCGGCTCTAATGGTCTAAAGCAGCAGGTCGCCACCACCAAACATTGCCAGTCCCCAAACACCCAAAAGTAGCCCTGCCGTACTCAACGAGGCAAGCCGTGTACTACCTCTCCCGGACGACGACGCCATACTAGCACTGGGTACATTCCACTGCACCGCGCCCCCGTACTCCTCCTCAGTGCCACTGCCGCCGTCGCTGGCCTTATTGAACCCATAAAGCTTCAAGCAGGACGAAAAGTTCCCAGCGATATCATCGCCTGTCTCCAACTTGGGCGCACCTGTCTTGTTGGTGTTGGTGTAATAGTCGCCCCCGGGAATCTTGCACCACAGAAAGCACGAGTCGAGGAGCTGTACCTTGTTGGGGTGGCAACAGGCGACCATGGGCGGGTGCGAGACGTTGCTGCCGACGATCATGACCACGTCGATGTCCTTTGGGATTGTCTCGGATCCTCTGATATCGGGCATGGGACCGTTGACGCCTGGACATGTGGCGGAAGATTGCATAGCCATGTTGAGGTACTTTTTTTGTATTGTCTTGCTCTTTTGGTGTCTGCGTCTGGATATGATTGTGACTGTTGCCGGATCTCGAGAGCAAATCTATCCGGGCTTCCTGCGCGGCCTGTCTGCAAGATAGATATGGCTTGAGAGCAAGGGTTTAATTTCAAGGAAAATTTGAGTTCAAGTTTGAGAGGTAATGAATCGTGTTTGCTGCATGCTTCGGTTTTCTGGGTGTGAAAAATAGAACCTCGGTGGAGGAAGTTTGAATCTGTTGGGCGTTCTGAGGTTCAAGTACATACAAACATTTTGTGTCACAGTGTAACCTTGTGCCTCCAGTAACAGCCAAGCCCTGTTGGTATGTTGAAGTAGTATTCAGCACTGCCAACTGCATAACGATGGAGAGACAACGCGGGCATATTCAAGCGGCTAAATCCATCGCGTGCCAAACGAGATCACCAGGTGACGGTAGTGGTTGGAATACGTTTACCACGAACACACAAAATCGATAGACCCTGAACGGTCTAGTCACCTCGAAGGATCAAAATTCCAATAACCTCACCAACAAACACAACCAACATACCTTGGCGTGAATGGAACTCACCTCAGTTGTATAGTTAGATGCTAAGGTGCAGCGAGGCAAAAAAACAATAGTGATATATGGCTGGGTGGGGGTGGGTTTAGTGTTGTTAAAAGGCGCCCTAGAGGCGGCCAAAATCGGAGGAAACTTTCCCTCGAAACGATATTACTAGCCCAGTTGACGTTTCCGCATCAGGAAAACTCCGACAGGGTACATACCATGTCTGACTTGCTGCATACTCGCGGCCAATCTCGGCAGGATGTCCGACTCTGTTCCGGTTACACCACGGGGACTATACATACGCAAGGCGTTCATAGACAATGACGTCGTCAACTTAAGCCTCAAAGCAGGTACCGAGTACCGGTGAGTCACTAAGTAGCTATTTCACGACCTGCTATCAGCCAAGTGGCACCCAATGGTGGCATGAGATACAGAACGTCGCACAGATACGGAACCCCTAAACCGACCAAGAATAGGCTGTACTTTGTACTCCGTGGGCGGCTAACGGCGGGCCGCGGCATATCTATATACATATACCCCAAGTGATGAGAGAGCATAAAAGTCTGGTTCACCTCTAGCGCAGGGCTGTCAAAGGTGTGTAACACCGGAGAGTTTGAGATTCGCAAGCAGATATACTGCGCGGCTCCTTGCCAATCTCAGACACGTGGTTGAGACATCTTTCTTAATATTGACTCCATCTCTTGCAAGTGCCAAGTTTCTTGATGGCTGTTCTTTAAACCAGTGAAGGATCATCGCCTCCATCTCTAATTATCGTAGGGTCCGAGTCTAAGACCTTGTTAAGACGAGAATACCATGGTCCTTTCAGATATTTATTTATTACGCTTAATCTTTTATTCCGACAGTATTAATAGCAAGAACTGACTGCGAAATTCACATGTCCTTGTTTCAGATATTATATATAGCCTTGTATAATTAGTACAAGTAGTCTCCTTGACATCTTTACCCTTATAACCACAAATCTCGATCTCATGTCCACATCCACTAACTATGACGTCGGAGAAGTACCGTCAAAAACAACACCCAAAGGACCCCCAATCCACATCCTCCACTCCTCCCCAAGATAGGTTGACACCATCCCCAAAATCACGCGCCCCGAATCACCAACCTGCCACATGTGTCGCCCGTAGTGTAATAACAAGGCGTAATACGCCAGAATAACAAGTGCCTCGGGCCGTTTATGTTGCAGCATGGTGGAATATTCTTGGGGGGAGAGCATCGTGAAGGCTGAGAGCATCTGGTATTTGTTTAGGGATCGGTTGAGCGCTGTCATTTCCGGATCGGTGGTGTCTATTTCTAGTGCGTGCATGTCGATTCCTGTTCCTCCTTTTGCTTTTGTCTCGATTGTTGTTCCTATTTTTGATTGGGGAGATGAGATTGTGGAGGTGGGATCTCTGGGGTTGATGGTACTAGTCGTGAGGCTTTCCAAACTGTTCGTGTCGGATGGCACATGCAAGTCTGGCAGGTCCAGTCTTGGATCGATGGGGATCGTGCTGGGGTCCCCGGGACTGTCACTTTCCGTGCCCGTACCGTTGCCAAGATTGGTATGACTTTGGGAATAGGACGCTGACTCTGGACTGAGACCAGGTGTACTCGTGTTGCTGGGAGATTGGCTCGGCAGCAGGATGGCATCAAACCCAACTTGCAAGTACCGCGCCATTTGCAAACAAACTTGATACTCGGCGTCAGTTAGCTTGCCCAACTTGTATGTGGTGTTGATCAGATCAATCAGCACGTCGCAGTGGTGACCTCGGGGAACCTGCATGTTAAACTCCCGACTGTAGACCATATATCCTGCCAAGGGAGTGGTCAGAAGCAATGGCCAGGCTTCCCGGGCGATCTGGAATACACCGTGGAATGTGTTGAGACACTGTGTGTATGCTGTCAGAAACGCGTCGAGGTCCCCGTTGGGATGGACAAATGTAGGATGTAGACGGGCATCAAACGTCTCGGCTATAAGCGTCTGTCCTAGGACGGAGGAGAATAAAACCACAGCCATGCAGTTGGATTGGTTTACCGGGTTATGGAGACCATGTTGAGTGCCTTCTGAAGGCGAAATGGCAAAGTTAAAGAGCCGGATCGCTCGAGCCTGGTGGGTATCTGCCTGGTGGGCGTAGTACATGTACCGGTCTGGGTGGATATGGGCGAGGTGGCGGGCCGAGTAGGCGAGAAACTGGTGGATAAGATAGGGGTCCTTAAGGCCGTACTCCAAGCCAATGGCCATTTGTTTGTAGTAGTTGCCAATGTTAACGCCGAGGTTGAAGAACCCTTTTGTCCGCATCACGTGGACGAGTAGTTCCATGTGTTCCATGTTTAGGGCCTCGCCGGGGAGGGAAGCTAGACCAGAGGCCGGGAAGGGGGTCTGGTAAGGATTTGGAGTGGCTGACATGCTGGTAGGGGCTGATGAGACGGGTGCAAGATGATGGCTCGGCAGTTCCAGCCCACCCATGTTGATGTCGGTCTCGGCCGAAGAGGGTGTACTTTCATGTGAGGAGCCAGACATCAGAGTTGCAATGTTGGCGCTACTGGTGCTACTCTTCGCAGATGGCGTTTCCCTAGCTGCAGGCACTTGTGGCCCGTAGCTGCAGTACGTTTCCCGTTCTGCCATGGTGCAGAGCCGGCACACTGGACGGCCTTCATCGCACTGGGGAAGGGTCAACATTCGATAAGCTGTGAACTTCACTGCTCCATGATACATACCTTGATATGTCGACGCTTGCTGTTTACGTTGGGGTAATAGTTAGCTTCTACCGGAAAACATTTCTCATTGGAGCTCATGTAGATATACCAAACTGGGATTCCTCAACGCAGACGATCGTAACTTGCGGCCGAGAGAGGGGGCTTGTCGTTAATGTTAACTTACCACTCAAGACACCCGGCCCGTGACTTCTTGTGGCTGCGGCGAAAGGCCATCTTGATGGTCGAGCCGTCGCAGCAGAGAGGTATGATTGAGACAAGCGTCGTTCTCTACACAAAATGAAACCAGACAAGATAGCCGAGTACGCGTGTTGGATGTAAGTCCCGTCTTCTGCGAGTGAGGCGTCAGCTGGAAGACGCATGAGCAATACACGTAAAGACTAGTGTCACCTATCTACCTCTTACTTATCCCAGAGATAGAGATGGGACACGTCATTCCGAGTCTGATCGGGTTTCGTTGAGATTGCAGCCCCATACTTTCGGCTGCCTTGAAGTTGAGGAGGAATCCGCGTATCCGGTAGATCGCCGGACGTCCCTTGTATTACGGCTGTCATGGTCTTGGCTCCAATCAAGGGCCCTTGTATTGCCTGAAAGGCCCGCTCTTGGCTCAGCTGGACCCCTGGAATACGCGTATCCGGATTGACACTATCAGCCCTCCAAGAAAGCATGATTCAGGGACATGCTTGGCATCATGTAGACCGATGTTCACCTCGTCGAAAGGGGATGACACAGAGGCCGAGAATGTGACTTCTCTTCCATAACGCTATGGTAGTCGAGATATTTGTATATCAACTCCATTTACCAGAGTCGATGAAGATGATTTCCAAAGAGCTTTCGGATACACATTGCGCTCAGTCGGTTTTGGTTCAAGATGAGTGGTGACCCAGGTAAGCATACATAACCCTAACCCTCCCATCCCAGCGCACCGGCTCACGAGACGAGTGAACGATATCATGTTGACAATCCAAACCAGTCCCAGGAAGTCTTTTCGTCTATGCCCCTAACAAGGCGGCGCCAGTGTTCTTTGCTGTGGCGTTTGGCGCATCTGCAGTCGGTCACATCTGGCAGTGTGTGTAAGTGGACCAGCCTCGGAACCATACCAAGCTTGAGTGACACTAATCCTAGAACAGTCGATACAAATCGTTCAGGTTGACCGGACTGCATCCCGTCTGTGGCGTTCTTTTCACCCTTGGGTATATCCTCCGAGAAATCGGGGCATTCAACTACACATACAGTCCCCCGAACTTGATCAACTTCATCCTGAGCCAGGTCTTCATATACGTCTGCCCGTATGCCATACCCATTGTCAACTCCAGAACAAGACCACAGACTGATATGCTTCCGAAACCAGTCCCCTACTCGAGCTAGCAAACTACCATGTTCTTGGTCGAATATTCTACTATGTCCCACACCTGGCGCCGCTCCCACCAGGTCGGGTCCTCCGCATCTTTGGCGGACTGATGGGCATCGTCGAACTGCTCAACGCACTCGGTGTGGCCCTGGCCGCCAACCCGACAAGCTCTCAGAGTACACAAAAACTCGCCAAGTATCTCACAATAGTCGCCATCGCCATCCAGCTGGTCATCATCCTCGCATTCGGGGTCATGGCATCCATCTTCCACCACCGATGCACCAAGACCGACGTCAAGTCAACCAAAGTGTTCACTCCTCTCCGCACCCTATACGCCAGCATGCTCTTGATCTTCATCCGGTGCATCTACCGACTGGTCGAACACACCGGCAACACAAACGTCAAGCTGAAGGACATCGAAGCACTTCGACAACTTAGTCCCATCCTCCGATACGAGTGGTTCTTTTACGTCTTCGAGGCGACGCTCATGCTCATCAACTCTGTTCTGTGGAATGTTTGGAGTCCAGGCCGATACCTCCCCCAGAACCGGAGTCTGCACCTCGCGGCAGATGGAATAACAGAGGTCATGGGACAAGAAGAGAAGGATGACCGATCCCTGGTGTTCAAGGTATTGAACGTCCTCACGTTTGGTATCTTCTTCCGCCACCGGAGTAACTCCGACTCCAGAAAGAGGAACGGTTCCGGATCGTTTGAAGAACTAAGGGAGTATTACCCTGCCGTCCCAGGCGCCCAAAATGCTTGAGCGACAGAGTTTCTTTGGTCTCTGTGGCCTTGTATGAACTTGGCATTTGCCTGTCGCATTCCATTATTGTTTGTCCAGATAGAATGAGTTCTGTATTCTTTTTCTTTTTTCCCCCATCAGTCAACCTGTGTAGGAAATTTCCATTTATCATCAGCCACGTCAGGGGCAAAGATTACCTCTTCTTCCATGACTCTACATCAAAAGTTGACGAGGGCATCCCAAGGCCAGTGCGGCGACCTCAGCTTGGACTCATCCATCTTTGCGGCCCCCCGACCAGTACAACAACGCTTTCAGCAGTTTGATCAAAGCACTTCATTTCCCTCAGCCTTTTTGGCTTACCCGGCCTAGCCTTTCGAAAGAGTCGGTACAAATACTGTGGTGGGATGGTGCTGCAAGAAGCGAGAAGCCTCGGCTCGTCCTTCTCATTGGGCCTGTCGACCTGAACCGACAAGGCCGCATCAGGCCGACCGATCAAGTAAGCATCGCAGTGCTTGAGCCCCCATTTGTCGTTTGGCGTGGCGGTGGTAGCGGCGGCGACTCTCTCCTCGTAGCAGGAGACAGCCGTCCACAGCAACGAAGCAGAGTTTCTCCAAGATACAGCCGGGCCGCAGCACTGCATACGCGCCGTCTCTAGGCATCGCGTTGTGACGTAGGCGAATGTGGCGGTGTCTTCCGAGTCCGCAAGCATGCGCGTCCAATAGTTCTCCTTCCGACAGGGAATTTTGAAACAGCGGAACGGCAAGTCTGGTTGAATGCAGGCGACCACAAAGTCCTCGCCCTTCCGATCGATGCCAGTGCCACGTAGAAGATGTAGGACGGCGGTGACGAGGCCCTCAAACACAGTCTGGTGTTGATGATCCAGCGAATCGAGCAAAGTCCGGATGTCCGAGCTGCGGAGGGCGGTGATGAGATGGTGCGTATTGACGAGAGATGCCCACAGACGTGGCTTTGTCACGAGGCCGGCGACGTAGGCCGGGAGGATGTCGGCAACAAGTTCCCGGAGGCGGACGCGGCGCGCGATCCCTGTACAGACGCTTACCTGCACCCCAAAGAGGCTCTCAAGGTCGGCCCTGAAGAATGCCCGTTGGCAGAGCATGGCAGCTTTCTTGGTAGTCCCGCCCATCTTCACCCAGGTCTGGTTGAACTGGAATGCGGCCGTAAGACCGATTTGACCGCCACCCTGAAGACCCAAGCCAAGCTCCCTCTCGGCTATCTCCCAGTAGCTTGGAAATGTGTCCAGGTCTTCGAGCAGAGGGACCGCCTTTAGCAGGGCGGTGTTGGCATTTGCACAGCACTGCGTGTTTTCGATTATCGTCGTACCGATTCTGTATTTTAACCTCAAATGGAACGGTTCAGTTTCCCTTGGCTGCTTGGAGCCTCGGCTCCAGTGAAGTGGCTGTTCCGGTATTTTGTCTGTTTGGATTGGGGCCGAAGTGATGGTTCCATTGCCGACTGCGATGGACAACAGCATATCAGGTTCCTCAGATGAGACCGAAACGAATGTCCCCGGGCCCCAGGTGTCGATGATGTCTTCGGCGCTGGCAATCAAGTCGAATTTAGTGGACGAGATATCCATTGTGAGTTGTTCTTGTTCGGATTTGAAACAACGGAATGCAAAGACAGGCTTTCCGGTCATGTCCCCCATGCAAGTAAGCATTACCAAGGATCCACAGACGGTGAGGCCATTGAAAGCATTGCCACCTCCATTACCCGTGAGTACAACCTTGTTTAGCGCAGTATCCAAGAAAAAGGGCATTATCGGACCACAATCCGCCTGTGAATACGACAGAAATGCCAGGGACAGAAACTGTGCCGTAAGGGAAACGAGAAAGACTCGGTCGTCGGCGTCGGTTGTCTGGTCGCCTGTCTGCAGTAAACCTGTTGGTAGGAAAGGCATGACCTGGTCGACAAAATACAGTAAGTCATCACCCTCGTCGGCCTGCAGGGAGTGGTCCAAGCAATGTCTCAATCGACGGATGACGGAGAATGGAACCCTTTGAAGCTCCACGCAGGGTCGTGAGTTCTTGTCCGACATGCGATCCACCATGAATAAGAAGGTGAACGAGTTGCAGCTTCCCCCAAGGGTCTGGAGCGCCCCGGCAGCGTACTCAAGATTTTCAAGAATTTGCAACACAGCACTGCCGTCTTCTGGTCCCACCAGGGTCACTGTGGCAACGGAGTTATCCTCTGAAAACCCCACAGAGCCAAGCTGAAGCTCTGTGCTCCCTTCGGGCGTCGGTCTGACCCCCGCAAGACCGCAGTGATACTCGATCGATTCCTTGGATGAAAGTACGGGACCGGTAGAATCGGAAGCTTTTGTGAGGGCTTCTGAGTTAGGTTCTTTTCGAACATGGCCCTCAGCAGCTGTCCCACTTGTAAAGTGGACGCAGGGGTGGAGGTGCAGCTCCGTATCAAATGGCGAAGATACGAGTGGCGTGAAGGGCTCAAATATCCAAGGACCAAGAATCGCCTTTTCTAACAGCTCGTCGGTAATCTCCAGAGGTGAATAATCTAGCTTCTTCAACTCCTTCAGCCAGGAGTATTCTCGGGTGGCCACTTGGTTGAAACGATGCTCTAGCAGCCACTGCGTCTTGTTATAATCATGGGCTGCCAGGGCTTCGGCGAGGTGTAATGCCGAAGTCAACTCGGGGCTATGCATACTTGGCGGTTCGCTCACCGCGCTTTGCTTAGACAGGTTTCGATGTGGCTGTTGTTCCAAAGCCCGGTTCGATGGCGCATCCGCCCTTGATTGACTAAGAAAGTCCGAAGACTCGAAAGTCCCAGTGGGTGGTGGGCTTCCACGGCCACTGGAGAGGTGAGATTGATGATTTGACGGGTTAGTGGCGGAAGCTGCGCTTGGAGGATGTGCCATTGAACCGGAAGGATCCTTATATCTGGGCAACCGCCTCAACGGTTGTCGATCATCCATATCATCGGGCTCTGGGTAGCCGTGGAATCCCATGGGACGAGCTGGTGGCCGGAACCCAATTGATGATTGAGGCCGGACCGCTGGCATGCCTTGAACGATGCCATTTCTCGCAAGTATACCGCCATTGACGCTGAAGTTTCTACAAACCATAAAGGCTCGCATAGCTGCATTTTCTTGCGCTAGGTCTATCGACTCGTATGCAAAATCGGTCCGGTATTCTCGCCCGTTGACGAAAACATGGCCGGCATAACCAGAGCTGTCTAGGAGACATTCGTATAGCGGCTCAGGCCATCCTCTTCGACGACAGAGGCCTAAAGCTTTATATCAGCACTGTGTACCAGTTGACTGTGAGGGCTCAAAATATTTTAACCGTATGTTTGTGGCTGTTTTTGGGACTCTTCGCTTTACACGTATACTTACTATCCAAATAGCCCATATAAAACCCGCCCATGGTACTGGTTGGGAATCCAATATCTACGTTGTAGGTTTTGATCTTCTAGAAGGACTTTAACGGTTCAACATCTGCAGTGTTTTCGAGGTGGAAAGAGGCCAAAAGTTGGCAGAGAGTTCATTTAAAGAAGGCGACCGTCCCCGCCTTCGAACGATTGGACCGATGAGGCCTCTTATGCGGAAGGATGACGGCCTCAGGTATCGAAGTGGAGGGGGGCTGTGGATGTGCGTCCAATAATTGCGCCAGCCACTCAACCAAAAATGCGCAAAAAGCTGGATGGGAACCTGGAATTGCTCCGGTCATGCGGTCGATGTGCGAGTGTTATTTCCGGCCTGAAGTCTTATCTCCGTGACACTCCGGGCCTCGGCCGGTTTGACCCCTGTCGTGAGTGGTCCCCCGAAATCCACCTGAACTTTCAACGGTTTTGGGCTGGAACCAGGGCTCCACATCAGATGATGATGTTCCTGTCGCTCTGCGATTGCACGCAACAAGAGATAAGTACTTTCTCTGCGATTGAAGGAAAATCTAGAGGTACATATCCTTCATGAATTACAGTGCGATTCATGGTCCATTAGCGCAAAGTCTTGAATGCTCGTATTCGGTCTCGCGAGGATGCCGCCCAAGCCTAGCTGAGGGAGCCCCACCAAACAAACACGTGGTTAACGCGCTTTCAACGTCAGCTCACCTTTTCGCGGAAAATTTCAGTGCCGTCTTCCAACGTCATAACAATCCCAGGACACCCATGTTTTCGACACGATAAATCCAATCCTCGCGATACAAGAAGGATTGATCAAAACAATCCCTTACAAAAGTCAAAATGAGTTTTATGGTTGGACACCAAACGTCCAAATTCGCGGGCGACCCGTTTGCTTCACAGGGCTTGTGGGGGACACCAAATGGACGGGCAAAGTACGTCACTCTCACCACCCCTTTTATACTGGCCTTATCCTACCAGCATCTCGACTCATGCTGACCGTGATCTTGATGTAAATAGCTTCTGTGAAGAAGACTATGCGATAACATTTTACATTGCCGAGTTCATCAACTCGCTTTCTAATGTGGCCTACGGTAAGACTCACGTCCTGATCTCACCTCAACTCGCCCCCATCCCGACTTGTCCCCAAAGATGATACTAACTCTCATACAGTCTACCTCGCCCTAAAATCCATCTACCCAACCCGGTCTCACTTTCCCACAAAGCCCAAAATAGATTTCATGTCCTTCTCCCTCCTCGCCCTAGGAATTGGCTCCTTCCTCTTCCACGCCTCCCTTCGCAAGACCCTCGAATTCGTCGACGAACTCTCAATGCTGCTCCTTTCGTGGTCGATGCTCGACGCTGTCTTTGCCGCCGACATTTCCAGCCCCTCCAACCGGCGTCTCGTACGTGGCGCCATTGCCGTCTTTCACATCATCTTTTGTGCAGTCTACCTGCAAACAGTAAACATCATCATCCAAGTCGTCGGATTCCTCGGTGGTATGATAATCACGGGTTTCAAGTCCCATTACCTCCTCAAGGGACTCAAGACAAGCGACCCAACGGATGAGAAAAAGTTGTCGGAAGCCAAAGCCAAGAATCTGACTAACAGGGGCTGGGACGCTGTTTACGTTTCGCTGTTTGGGTATTTACTCTGGAACATTGAGTTCATGTACTGCTCTGAACTACGGGCTGCCAAAGCGGCGATTGGTCTACCCACCTCGTGGATCTTTGAGTTTCACGGCTGGTGGCATGTCCTCACTGCCATTGGGGCTGCGCAGTTTATGGATGTTGCGCGGGAGATGAGGGCCGAGGTGAGACGGCAGAAGGGGACGGGGCAGGAGAAGAAAGAGAAGTGAGACCTGATCGATCAGGCGTACATTGTGGTGATGGTAGCTCATCTGCCGGGCTTCGTAGGTGGCTATAATACGAGCCATTGCGGGTGATGGCAGCGGCAAAGAGAAGGAGGAGGTCGGTGGTGGTGATACAGTTGTGTCGATATACATAATAATGAGAAGGGACTGGACTTGCATAATAATGGCGGATGTGATATTCGGTAGTAGACTTGGAGGCAGTTATCATGATGAGACCTTAGACCCCTCGTGCCATGTCATATAGAAGTCCGGCAGGTCGACCTTTTTCACCGGGTATTTGCGATTTTGGCACTAGATAGAAGCAGCGAATGGATTTACATTAATATCAAGCTTGGAGACCTCAGCTGGAGGGCTGCTGGGCAGTTGTCCTTGGAAATAGCTGGTCTTTCAGGCTCCACATGTGCGGGCTTTACGTTTTCTGGTACGAAGGTGGAAACCCGTCACCCATCATTCTGGCTCCTGCCTTCTCTGGACAAGTGACGGCCCGGATTGAGGAAGGGACAATTGATAAGCTGGGTTCTTCTTTAAACGCCGACTACAGGTTACGTCCTGACGGACCAAAATCAAGTCGGACTTCCTTCCTCGACTCGAGATTTCAGACCCACCATCTTCCTTCTAGCCATGAACATGGCACCATGCGTGGCAGGTTCATACCTCGCTCCTGCCGTTCGTCTCTGTCAACTTTAACACAGTACAAACTGGACATTACCCTCCAATACAATTTTATCGGCAATAAGGAACCCGATTCCAGTGACTCGGTTGAGCCAGCGCACCGGCTCTCGGCCCTCGGGCCACTTCCTCTCCCACAGAATTGTCAACCGACAAGACCCCTGGCTACCGATTACTGATGGAGGCTTTAGTGTTCATCGTGATGTTCCGCTCATCCGGCGCCCTTGTCGCTAAGAATCATGTTTTCTAAACTACAATCCCATGTGAGTCTGGTTCCGAGGCGAGTCCGAGAGACATCATCATCTTCAATACCCACAATGGAGTCACCATCTCATATTCTCGCCGAATATTTCCCCTAGACACTACCCCAGCCCACATGGCAAACCCTATTCTTCGGTCGTATTATAGGTATTACTTGGTCATGTGTAACCAATTGTACGTAAGCTTACCTCCCCACAAATCAACTAGCTCCATTCTCACCAATCCTCCAACACGACTTAGAATCACTGCCATGCTGCCTCATCGGTATACTCGGCCGAGGTGACATCATATCCATTTCCTGGTATGGTTCACCTCGGACTTTATGCACCCCGGTCCAGTTCATGCAACCGTCAACTGACCACTGTACTGGAGCGCATATGCCAGGTACAGTCAGGCTGAGGAAACAGGCTAAAGGGTCGGTTCCAGAACTTGGGAGAGGCACAGCTGTGTTGCGACTGGTCAGCTTGGCACATTCCCACGGCCACTCTAGAAAAAGGGGCTTGTGGCACTTGAAACCTGTAAACAGTGAGTAATGCATTAACACCGGACAAGCCCGGGCATGCGAGGTTGATCGTAGGGCTCAGTTACCAGGGCGAGGCAGGTTTTGCGTTGATGAGGCGAGCAAGGATGTTGCTAGTGTCGGTATTCTCGGACTTGGGACTTTGGGAGGATGGGAATATCGACATGAATGAGTATCTCCTAGGAGAAGAGAAGGAAAGCAAAGTATATAAGGACGGCAGTAAACCCAAATAACAGAGTCTATCGTGAGCCAGAGGAGCAGGGCGAAGAGTTTCTTACCTAGCAGTGTATTTCCCAAAAAGAAAATCAGTTCACCATGAAGTCCAATATCATCTTAGCCCTGACCGGGCTCGCCACAGCAGTCATGGCCCGCACAGAAATCATGCTGCCTCTCTACGCAGGGCCGGGTGGTATATTTGGCTCAGCCGAGTGGAATGCCACCATCGACGCCATCCGGGCCAACCCAGACATGCACTTTTACGTGGTGATCAACCCGAACAATGGTCCCAAGAACACATCCACCCCCGGAAACGGAGGCAGCTGCAACCTACCCGGCCCCGACTACATTGAGCACGGCTGCAACAAAGACTACTCCACCAACCTGGCCAGGCTCAACGCCCTGCCTAATGCTCAGACCGTCGGGTACATCTATACTCGCTACGGAGACCAGAACAACCGGAGCATTGACTCGATCAAAGAAGACATTGCAGAGTGGTAAGTTGACTTTTCTCAGGCTCCCTTCAAGTTCTCACTTCTAACGTCTGTGAATCCAGGGCCCTATGGGACAACGCCACAACCTGGAATTTCAACGAAATCGCCAACATCTCCATCCACGGCCTCTGGTTCGACGAAACCGGCACAACGATCGGCAACCGCTCCGAGTACGAAGAATTGACCTCCTATGCACGGGAGGTCTTTGCCAACACCGGCCCTTCCCCGCGCAATCAATTCTCCATAATCATGAACCCCGGTTCAAACCCACAAACAGATTACGAACCCTTCCTCTTCGCCATGGCTGATGCTGTCATCACCCGCGAAACATGCTGGACCAGCGTACCTTCTGATCCGTCTGATCCGTCTGGAGACTGCATAGGTGATTACACGCCCTACGACTACAGGGAGATGTACCAGGGCCTCGGGAACAGAACGGCCGGGCTGCCAAACGATCCGGAGTTGAATAGTAAGGCTGTTGTGATTGTGCACCAGGTTGTTGATCCGCCCGAGGCGAACAACCAGACTTTGTATGAGCAGATTCTGGGGACGGTCAGGTTGGGGGTTCATAGTGCTTGGTTTACCAGCGGGAATTGGTCGCAGGAGACGAGGTTGCCTGCTAGTGTTGGCGTTGTTGGTGAGTTCTTCTCGAGGGCTAACAGGGAGGTTAATGGTGGTTAGGACGAAGTTGGAATGTGAGGAAAATCAAGGGGATTTTGTGAGAGTGCTGGGATTTGGATATGAACTGTTGGGGTGTGAGCATGTTGACACGGCTAAGCGACAGGGAAGTAGGAATTGGCTGGTAAAGGACTGAAGACTGGTGACTGCTACTTTCATATAGAGACACTAGTCCAGTTTGACTTTCTAGCCCAGTCAAGACATCTATTCCAGCTCCTATGACGCCTTTCTTTTCAACTGAATGTCAGAATTCTTGACGACAAAAGTGGGTCAAAGCCCCTTCACCACCAGGTACGTTCTATAAGCCTCACCCGCTATGGTAAAGAATATCTTGATTTTACTCAAGCCCCAAGAATCTTCCCAGCAGCCTCCTTGATCGCGCCCAAAGCTGCCATATAAATCCCCGGCCCAACACTCACCCTCGCAACGCCCATTTGTCCCAGCTCCTGTGCCGTAAAGCCCCCCTTGCCAATCTCAGTCAACCGACAAGTAATATTCACCTTGCCGCCCAACTCATCAATCACACGCTGGACATCTTCCCGCTTCATCTCCCACTTTGGCGGCCAAAAGATGAAGATCGTCTCGGCACCCGCCTCGAGGTATTTTTTGCCGCGGCGGATGGATTCATCCAGGGAGCCGCCAAAGAGGAAGGTATCTGACCGGGCGTTTATCACGAAATCTGAGACCCCCAATTCTTTTGCTGTTGACAGGATGGTTTTGATCCGCTCGACTGCGTGGTTTTCGGGGATGACATCACCGCTTATGCCGATTGGTGCTGTCTTGTGCCATGTGGCGGTCGTGTGCCATGAGTCTTCTAGGTTGATGCCTACGACGCCGAAGTCTTTGATCAAGGTGGTGATGGTTTCTTTGAGAAGATCGAGATTGTCCTGGGGAGCGTAGCCATCTTGGAGGTCGACTGTTAGGGGGAGGTTGAGACTATGGGCCACGAGGGCGATGGGCTTGATCAGGGAGAGGTTATCTTCTAGTGTCAGGTCGTCGTCGGATTTGCCGATTGAATGGGCTAGTGCGAAGGAGGCGGTTGCTAGGGCTTTGCATTTCGGGTTGGAGGCCATGATCCGTGCTGAGATGGGATCCCAGATGTTGGAGAGGATAAGGGGGTTGCCGGGTTGGTGGAGGGAGCGGAAGCTTGTCGCGCGGGAGGCGGTTTGAGAGATGTCGATGGGGGTTGTCATTTTGGATTTTGAGATTGGTCTGGTGGGTTGTGATGATATCTTTGGGAAGATCAGGTTCACAGGTTTGGTTGGAGGTTTAAGTTTGTGGATTGTGGGAATCAAAGTTCTGCTGGTTAGTTGCGACTTCATTGATCTTGGTGTTGAGAATGGTGATCCGGTTTATAGGGAGACACGTTTATAGGAAGACAATGAGGTTCATGTCTACGATTTTGTTGAGGAATTGAGCTCTCCGGCCCGCTTATAACCGCCCTACCCAGTGATACAGCATTGGCCCTGATGTCGAGCTTAGGGCGTGACATTCATGCACTGAAACCAAACTGGACTTTGTGATTGGCTGGAATAGTGAGTATGACTTATTCAGCGAGATTCGGTGATCTACCTTACAGGGAGTTACGACGGACTTCCGAGAAAGTTCACCTTGTGCGAGCCTACTCTAGAATGCGAGCGAGTGAGGCCATTCACACTCGGCTTTATGTGAGGTGTGATATGAAGAGGTGCTCATTTAGTAGATGATCTCTAACATGAAATGAGCCAATCAGAACGCGGATCAAGGCCAATCTCAAGAAACGGGCCAGACGGCAGTTTGACTTACTCAGACCATCATACCTGCCGTGACCCGTCTGAAGTGTCAAGAGTCTTGACATTCGGGTTCCTCATCCAGAAGCGAGTGATTCCAAATCTGCTCGGGCCCTGCATGTCCACGATACACTGTGCACACCATCACCAACGTTGCCAAGACGGTCTCGTCCAATGTCCGCGACGTCACACAGCAGCACACTCGTATGAGATTCGATCAGCCTATGCTATTGGACGGGGGCACATTTTGTGGCTTGTCGATATGTGAGGAGCACAAACAACATCTTTCCTAGATTGGAGATATTTCCCTGCAATGAGTCGGGTTTGGCTCAGACCTTGCTATCAGCCAGGTGGTTATCACCAACAGTCCAATTACACGGCGGCTCTTCTTTGACTAGGCGACCAACAAGACAGTGTGACTGTCCGGTGACTGCAGGTTGTCGCCCAGTGCGAAGGTGTAGTCTAGTTGTAAGTGCATCATGAAGTTCAAATGTGCAGAAAGGTGCTGGGCGTGGGGATGGATATGCCGTTTGATAATGTGGGCGAAGAAAACGGGAAAATATATTGAAAATCTGGAAGTACTTGAGGTTAACTGCGTTTTGGAATCACCGGAACATCAATACCACATTGCAACATAAGATGCTTCTCAAAGTTGGCACGGCTACTATATCAAGATCCAAACATGCAAGCGTGACTGTTAACAAATGCGGTAATCTTTGTGTGACGTGGTAGCTTACATACTTTTAAAAGTCCTTGACCGGGTCTTTATCTATTTACACGGCCCAAATTAGTTGTGATCGTCTTCCTCGCCAAAGGAATCTTTATTACTCCCAGCGCCGGTCGTGGAGGTTGGAGTTAGGGATCCTCAAAGTGAGCCGAGAAATAGAATGTTAATTGAGATACCTATTATGCCTTTTACAATGAATGATATCTTTATACTTGTGTTAAATGCCTTGAGAGGACCAAAATGGTGTGGAACAAGAGAATGATGTGGGATATGATATGCGCTTTAGAGGATACTGAATCTGTCACAGTACTTTTGAGGTGCTTTTGCTTGGAGTTCACACCCTATGGTCCCTAGGTATCTGTCCGCCCAGCTTGTACCGTACATCCTCGTCACAGACCTCCATACAGTTCTCATACCAATTCTCCACTGTGGCTTTATCTTCACCGGGTCCGTTATTACACCGGTTGGACTCCGGGTCCCCTTGGGCCTTTCATCTCCTTCTCATCTCACTGGAGCTATTACCACATTCTGCGTCAGTGACAGTCTCCATTGGAACCCCAAAGTCAGCATTGTCTGGACACATTTCAACAGCCCCAATACTTCGGGAACAAATCCTCAACGTCCGTCATTTATGTATCAGCAGCTATGGGGAGCCAATTCCAGGAACCGAGTACCTCACCCAATGTAGCCATCATCGGCGCCGGCTTGACAGGTTTGCTTGCCGCTCATGGATTAAAGAAGGTACGTCCCCCCATCTCAGTCTGGGGATCACTGCATGCGTAAGCTCACATTCACATAGAATGGCTTCTCCAACATTACCATCTACGACCGAGACTCCAGCCCGACATGCCGCCCCCGCGACTGGACCATCGTCCTCCACTGGGCCATGCCCGCATTTCTTGACCTGCTTCTTCCTGGGCGACATCAGAACAAAGGCCAGACTCTGAACGGACAAGGCCGAGGCTCTGAGGAATTCCTCGCTCAAGCACTTTGCAACCCCAACATCGAATTCTCTGAATATACCGAATCACTGGTCTGCTATAATGGCCAGACAGGAGACCATCTCTTCAGCAGCCTCATGAAGGACTCAAGACGGGTTTCCAGGCAGAAATTGCGAAATGTTCTGCTGCAGGGGCTAGAGGCCGAGGGGATCTCTGTCCAATGGGGCAAACAGCTTGTCGAGATCTGCCAGGAGCATGGAACTAACCATGCCGATGAGTCGCTAAGCTTGAGATTTTCGGATGGGAGTGTGACAACGGGAATAGACTACGTCCTCGGTGCTGATGGACCGTCTTCCAAGGTCAGAGAGTTGCTTTTCCAGGGAAAAGGGGAAGATGCCAAGTTGGCAAGCTCGGGATTTGTCATGTCTTCGTGTCTTGCTACCTACCCAGACACCGAGGTGATCGAGAAGCTCGTGGAGAAACACCCAGTTGCGAGCCTCACCATGAGCTTGCACTCTGTTATGGGATATGGTGGTATGTGCCCGCCTTTCTCGTATCTCTTCAACGTCAGAACTCTGAACATTCAGCTTATAATATCGATCTATAGTGATGTACGCCCCCAATCCAGACGATAAATCCACTTGGACAGCCTTTTGGCACAAAATCTGGAAAAGCAACCTCGCCGCACTCCCGGTCTCTCGCACAGGCCAAGAAGCCCTCGATTATCTCAAATCGTCCACCACCGGTCTACCAGAACCCTTCCAGTCGGCTATCGACAAGACCCCGGCCGGAAGTCCATGCTGCATTGACGAACTCAAATACTGGAACCCTCGACCGTTTCAACACCCCTCCGGACGTGTCACTCTGGCAGGCGATGCAGCTCATCCCATGCTGCCCTATCGCGGCCAGGGTTACCAGCATGCCGTCACTGACGTGCGGAACTTTGTTGATGCCATGACCAAGATCTGCTGTGGTGGTGAAGATAGCAAGCACACGATGGCCGAATACGATGCTGAACTGGTCAAGCGCGGGTCTGAAGCTGTGATGCAAGCTCTCAAGGAGGCGGAATTGTCCATGAACCCCGAGACGGTGGGCCGGATGCTGATGGTTCGAAAGGGGCATGGCAAGTCGGCCTAGAGCCTGAGGTGTACAGGTGTCGCATATAAGAATTGGTATGATTTGCTTTTGGCACAGGCTGATAACGTTTACAGCTCTTGGCAGGTGGGTTGAAGATGACGTTATGGAGGATGGATGGATGGGGTCGCGGTATTTCAAACACGGCCGTTTTGAGCGTTTTCTGCTTCGGTTTGACATGTATCGTAGATATAATAAGAAAGAAAGCTCATTCCTCTAGTAGCTCGAATGGCTCGATTCTGTCTGCAGGAACACAGCGACGGTGAACTTGCAGTATATCTCGGTCTGATTTATTGGTTGAAGGAGAAGTGAAAAATAAAGAAGAAACATCAAAAGAAAATGATCGCTGGTTGACCGGGAACCAAAAAAGATGCTCGAGCCCGGGGTCGAACCGGGGACCTTCAGTGTGTGAGACTGACGTGATAACCACTACACCACCCGAGCTGTTTCTCGGGTTGTGGTAATTGGGTTGGGTAGAAGGTCTAAAGAGGAAGGGAACCAGAATGGAGCGTTTGTGGAGAGAAGTGGATTTCATGGCAGCCCGAATCGCCAAATACACCATAGATGCAGGAAAGCGGTGGGGATCGTGATATAAAGTACCAAATGTTTAGACTAAATGTTTCTCCAAGTGCAGGGCAGGGGTATTAGAGCAGCATCTTCTCTTTAAATGATTCATCTCGGCCCAGAGTGTGCCCAGAGGCCTGTAGAAGGGGACTTGGTATGAATTACTTTGTTGTGAACGAGTGCCCATGAGAATGTGATAAATACTAGTAGTGTCTGGAAAGTTTAACCGATCAAGATCTCTAGTTACATAGTCTATGATTACCATTACCAATACCAATCATCCGTCCACTCTCGTTTTATCCAAGGCCTGAGCCAGACCGTCTGGGTCTACAGCGTTGGAAACTCTCCGGAACTGCTCACTCGCCGTACGAAACCATCCTTGAACTTTCCCAACACTCCTCTAGTAGTCGATCGTCGACGATGTAGCTTAGAGGTACAGTCATCAGCCCTGACACGATATTTGAGAAACTCAATCACATCATCAACGCCGTCAGGCGAGTTGAACCAGTGCCCTCCCTCGGCGTACTCCTTCCACTGAACAGACGCTCCAAAGTTTCTCAAAATATCCCTGAGGCCCCTCCCCTTGTCGACCAGAACCAAGTTATCATTAGCATTATGCTGCATCAGAATGGGCGTGTTCCTCAGCAGCTCATCGTCATTTGCCTCAGGGACCCCCTCCAGGCCCAAGACCTCTCTCATCTCCTGAAGCGTCTCCCGCCCAGCAAACGGACACCGACAAGCAAACCCCATGAATCCACCCAGCTTCTTGATCCCATCAACACCCGGCGGAATATCCAAGTTAAACAGCGTATGCACACTGGTAGCACCACCCATCGAGATGCCCGCCAGAACAAGCCGATCCCACCGTCCACCCAACAACTCGGCTTCCTTGCGCATCAGCTCCCTAACCGCAAAGACGGATTCCCTAAGCCCCGGAAGCTGAACCTCCTCCTGCTCGGCAAAGTCCTTGACATTGTAAACGTCGAACCACTGATTCCACGTCATCGGCAGGTTGTAGCATTTTCGCGGAGGTGCCTGGGGGATCACCCAGCGAATTGTCGGGAATACGTCTGCAGGCGTGCGGCCCTTGGAGTCTCGCCATCTGGATAGCGATGAGAGGAAGTTCTCCGCGCTGTCGCCGCGCCCGTGGAGAAAGATTATTGTATGCGTGTGGGATTTTCCTTGGGCTAAAGGGTCGATGGTGAGCGTTTTGGCGGGATCGATTACGGTTTCGACGATGGTGGATTTGTCGTCGTCGGCGGGTTCGACTTGTTTGTCGGGATTTGACGACGGCGGGGTCACCCGGGTGGAGTCATTCGGGCCGTCATTCTCGCTAGCGACGGGTTGGCTTGTTTCGGCCGCTTGATTTGCCGTTAACGGGTTCATTTCGTCGCTGTTGACGGTGTTTTTGCGGAGAGGGGTAACAGTGGGGGTGAGATTTCTCCTACCCTTGTGAAAGGCGGGAGAATAGATCATGGGCATCATCTTGTCGGTGTCTGTTGGTTGCCTCCTCGGTGATGGAAGCCTGAAACAGTCCCGCTTATTCGCGGCCGCTAGCCGATCCCGTCGGGGCGGGAAGTGACGACGACGGGAAACCGGAAGCGCAAAAGTTGGCTGTCTGTCGCGTAGTTTGGCTTATCCAATCGATTTCAGCGACTCAGAATAAAGCTATCGATAGAGGGTGAAGAGAATTCTCAACTTGTCGCGCGATCTTTCGTGACGGGAATTGTGGGAAAGTTGACAGGAGTGTCAGGCGCTGTAGAGTTCAATTGAGGGGATGGTCCACCCGCTGTAAGCTGTGCGTCACAAGCCATCCCATCTGTGGTGCACTTTCGTCTCATTTTCAGGATGAATGAACTGAAGCTTTTATTGGAAATAAAAAAAATTAAATGAAGAAAACATCTTACAGATGTCAAATGATATAAAAGTCAAAAATAAACGATCCACCCAGGGGTCGAACCTGGAACCTCCTGATTCGTAGTCAGACGCTCTGCCATTGAGCCAGCGGACCCACATTTATTGGTAGTGGCATATCCCTGTCCAGAGTTTATATTGGGACTTCAGAGCTGTTCCCAACGGCTTCTCTGGCCGAACCTCATTGTTGACGATGGGGATCCGAGATATAAAAGATAGCAGTTATTAACTACTTATAGCAGCACACCTCCACAACAGAGTCACAGCCCACAGGACCATTAGTCTAGCACACAGAGGAAACCCCGAGCCAGCTCGAACCAAAACATAACCCGCCCCCTATTGCCCTTGAGACTATTGCTGAAGAGCTTTGCCTAGAGCCTAGTCAAGCAACGCTTGCGTCTGAGCCTTATGTTTCCTGGCATCGCGACCAGCTCCGTTTCTCACGACCAACACGAAACGGAGGAGAGGCGGGGGCCTTTTACCAGCACATTCTGGGCGAGGCAGGAGAATTGACGGCTACATGTCAAACAGCTAATCCCACTTATAGACGTCCTTCTGGGCTGTTTCTTCATGTCAGTCTCTCAGAGATGGAGAGAGTAACTGATCTGGTGACGCAGCATTCATTGATCTTGCCGGGGAGCATTACTGTCCTGGCTCAGTGGTTGGGATCGGCGTCGCATTCGGTCTTGCCCCGCCGGGCCCGCTTCCTCCAAGGGGCGGCCGTGTGACGTGGGATCCGACATTGGGAGCATGTCTGCCTGTGTACATAACCCGTAGCTTGCTAGCCTCATTCAGGCCGAGTGGCATGCAGCTACCAGGGCAAAGGATCGATGTGGATGCTACACTCTAGGTAAAATGACGCAACGCTCAGAGTTGCTAGTAATCTGCTGAGTGTACTCCGTAGAGATCTATAAGAACAAAGATGGCAGAAGGTCAAGCGCCAAGAATGGGAAGAAGTATCAAGTATCGTGGCCACTACGTTCAAGTCAGCTCACAGTCACACTCCCCTTAAAGTCCTTAACAACAAACCTTGGCCGTGCCACAATGTCTTGTCGCGCCCTTCCCGCGCTCCTGCTTGTCCTCGGGCTAGCATCAAGCGCCCTCGCAGCAGCAACTAACTTCACGTTCGTTTGGGGCGATAGTTTCGGCAATCCCACCAACTTTAGCAGGCCCCTCGACCTTTCCGAGGAGTATTATTGGCTCTCCCGGGAGTACTTCGAACTACCCTACAATTCCACGGTCGACCGCGAGAAACCAAGCCTCTACCCCAGCTTCACCATCACGCTATGTTCAGACCTCGTGGAGTACCGCCCCGTCGTGCTAGCTAGTGGGAGGAACCAGATCGGCATCATGCAGAGCTCTATCAATCGTTGGGAGCTCAGCGACCAGCTCGCCAAGATGAACCCGAACGGGCCGCCGGATGGGAAGGTGTGGTTCTACCAGGCGCATTTGTACGACGCCAAGAATGCGTCGGCGCCGCAGTGGTCTACCGATAGCCCGAGGTTCGCTATTACCAACATAAGATTCCACAGCGCTGCGCGAGCGTTGAGGCCGGACTTTGGGGCGGTGGTGGCTGCGGCAGTTGCAGCTGCTGGTGGTATTCTCGTCGGTTACTGGTAGGAGGTAGCCATCATGGAAGGGGGCATGATGGGCTCACAAGACTTTTCGATCGTGGATTCCGGGAAGAGGAGTTTCATAACTGGCATGGGTTACAGGTTTACAGCCAAGTGCACCACAGATGTTACTACCAACTATCAATGGCTTGAACCGCGTATAATACCCCATAGCTGCAGAGACACGTTGTCAGCAGTTTAGTTGGACGTTGACTTGGAGATTGTCCATACGATAGAGCCAATGGGATATGTTGTCATCTTCCCCGAGAATGTTGCATTGATGTGGAGATGTTCGTGTCAAGCTTGGTTTGCGTCAGGTGGGACTTGATGCAAACAACTTTCGTACGACGTCAACCACACGTTTCACGTAGTATTGCCTATAGTTGAAGTGATACTACCTATAAGCATAAGCGGGGATTATGCGTACGTAGACTGGAGCAGGGCGTTTATTAGAGTGAAGGAATGTCTCCGAGTGGTAGGGTAGATCCAAGCCTGACTTTGTCAGCCTGGTTTGTCAAAAGACCATGTTTACAAATCAGCTTATACATGTACGCAAGCCCAGATCTTGGATGCATACTAGAATACTTCTCTTAATGAACCTACTGAACCAAACGGCCAAAAGATGACATGCACATCACCGAAAGGCGTGCTCGGCTCAGTGGTAGATAGATGGATGGCCGCGCCCAACATCTCTGATGGTTAACAAATCGTAAGGAGGTGAACCAGGATGTCGGGCCGGCTTAGAATGGATCTCAGTATGCTAGGCATCAGGGTTCATCGAAGGGTCATATAGCGAGACTACCAGGTATTGCTAGTTCAGAAATGATTCTATCAAGTGGCATCAAACTTGGAGGCAACTCCGAGACCGTTCATCTCAGGTCCCAGGTGTTATTCGAAGCCTAAGTATGTGAGGAAAGCTCGTTTTCTTTCGCAGCTCCAATATACGGATATTACGGTAATGCCGTACAGCTCTATTTTTTCTACGAATGTCATTATGGACAAGATGAGCATAACATGAACGATAATTCTTTGGAGCGGGCTGTGGTGGATCGGCGGTTCTGAATAGATGAAATCGTAATAGGCAGGTCCCTGGCTCATCTGCGTACATGTATAGTCGTACACTGACCCTGCCTTGTATTTGCAACTCCGGCATCTAGCCCAAACGGCATAGTCCGTTCAACCATCCAGGCAAATAACAATCCATGCTAACAGATATAATTCCTTCTTGGTTAGCATGGGACCGTGGGTCGACGACCACACAGGAGCAACGAGGCACACCGTGATTCTTTCCTGAGTTTACAGAACAGGCAAGATTGCCTTATTAGCTTGATCTGCATGTTTCATGATTATTGGTCATCTTGTCATGTCTGAGCATAGGAGATAGATACTCTGACAAATCAGCAGTATATAAATCCCTTCCTTCCACCTGGTCATTTCACTCAAGAACGTTCTCATCACAGACAGTTCCACCAGTTCATTCACAGTAACAACCAGATACACAAACGTTCCAAGCCATATCACCACCAACTCTATCAAAATGAAGATCACCGCATTTGCCACCATCCTATTCGCCGCCATCGCCATGGCTGGCCCCGTCCCAGATGCCGACCAAGGCCTTGAGGCCCCCAGCGCCAATCTCGAAGCCCGCGCTGGCTGCAGGGCCGGATGCTCCTGCTCCGCTGGCAAGTGTCTTTGTGCCAGCTGCGGGGGTCCCCCGGGCTGTGTCTGGATCCCGGATGGCACCACTTGCTAGAGAGTTGGCATATCGTGTAAAATGGAGTCTGTGCGAGTGGTGAGTTGCTACAGTATAAGATTAGGTTATGGGTATGTGTTTACTGACTTGAACTTTAATGTCACAGGATAACGGAACCCATTTCGGGTGGTCCCCTCTGGAGTGCTCGTTGCGAGGACAGACAGCTGGATTCAACATCCACGATGGGACTAGCTTGGGCTGGAGGGCATATTCTCGACTGCGAGGGGCACCTATATGCTAGCGTTTTAAGTCATGGTAGTATTACTTGAACATAAGCCGGACTGCCAATTCTTCCATCGATATATTGCCTCGTGATCTCGTCATGAGACCTGATAAAAACCGAGCATGAAAACGGTCCGTCACTGGCCACCATCAAACCATCAAGCTCCCCAACACCATGCCCCCAAACATGGGCGCCATCATTGGAAGCGCCAACAAGCCCCTCTTGAACCCAGCCCGACTACGACTCCTCGACCCAGTTCTCATCCTCAATGGCTGCCCATCCACCTCTCTGCCTCCCTCACTCCTCGCTTTCCTAACTGTGCCGCCCCTCCTCAAGGTCCTCCCCCGTTCCGGTTCCCCCTCAGGCTTGGACCACCGACCGCCGCCCCATTTCCCACAGCCATACCCTCCATATCCATAGCCGTACATCTCGCCCCTCGGACGCAAATACCTTCCCTCCGGGCCCGGAAACCTGTCACTCTTGTCCACCGGATCAGGCTCATAAAATACTTCACTAAAGTACGGACTTAGATGCCTGACCCGCGCCGTGTCGACCCCGGGAAACATATGGCCCGGTGGTTCGAGGTACACGTTTGTCCCCGAATCGTCTTGTCCTAGAAGTTGCGCCTCCGAAGTATTCATTGCGTTGGTCATTGCGCGGCGCAGTACCAAATGCTGCCGATGCATTTCCTTCTCCAGGTCTTGTTCCGTTTCGGTTGGGATGGTGCCCAGCTGCCGGTCATGGTGAGGATTCGACTCGGAAGAATGTCGTCTTGTTAGGGTGTCTTTTATTCTGCTTGCAAAGGATCTTGGATGATGTGCTTGCCCATCTAATGCGTGTATTGGAACGGAAGCATGTGGATTGTTGGGAAAGGAAGAGTTAATAGCCTCTCGTTCTGCGTCGGAAATCGAGCTCATGTAGACGTCGTCGTCGTATGGATGGTGCCAGATGGCGCGGGGAGGGGCGGAGACGGTGTCGACAAAGAATTGATGTCCTGTTGCCGGGTCGAATTCGCGCGCCCAGCGGTCGGGCAGAGGACGCAGCTCGTCTTCCATGCTCCTTCTGGTGCGGAGGGGGATGCCATTGCGTTCTGTGCTCTCGGTATCTTCCAGAAAGGGGGATATTGTTGAAGACCGAGAGCTAAAGGGCGAAGCAGTGGAGGATCGAGACCGGGTCGCTTGCTCGTATGATGGGAGTACATCTGCCGCCGCCATTTGTGTTGATGTATTGATGAACTTGGGCCGCTCTAGAACTGCTCAGAAAATAATTTCACAAACAGGAAGTTGTCGTCAAAAAGTACCACGTGTCTATGGCTGGCTAGTGTCAGTCTGACGTCGATGCAAGGCATGGCCTCTTGCCAGGCCATGCACATCTCGGACATGGCCTCCGGTAGTCAATGGGTACAGCCAGGTGCTATCGGCGAGTCAAAAAAAATAGAGCCTGCGTCATCAAGGTCATGATTGAGAAAGCTGAGGTGGTATCATCAAGTCATACAAGCATATCCCAAGCCCAAACCAAACCCACTCAACACAAAAGCAAAAGGACAAACGCAAGTCCTAGAATTCGAAAGAAAGAAGAAAGCAAACAAACTCAAAACTCAGAATCACTGCCATAGTCCCACTCATGTCCGTTCCCGTTCCGAGCCCTGATCCCTCCCGCACCGTAGCCCGCTCCTCCCGGCCCGCCAGGCCGTTTCTCTTTCTCGATTCGTTCCCAAGCCCGCTCCTTAGCTCGGAACCTGTCTTTCTCCAACTCCCGAACTGCATCCCTATTCCTATCCCTTCCCGTCTCAATCTCAACATCAAACTCAATCTCGCGCTCTCGGCTCCTGCCCCTGTCTCTGCTCCTCGACTTTCTCCCGTTCATGCCCAATCCTTTGAGTTGCGAGCCAAGACCTTTCATATCAACTCCCCTGATCCTCCGTGTTCCCAGATCATCATTGACATACGTTGAGCCCCTGTGACCACCACCTCCACCCGCGCCGCCGCCATAGCCGTATGCAACAGTCTTCGAACTTGAGACC
Source organism: Rhypophila decipiens (assembly GCA_033297075.1). Classification (NCBI taxonomy): domain Eukaryota; kingdom Fungi; phylum Ascomycota; class Sordariomycetes; order Sordariales; family Naviculisporaceae; genus Rhypophila; species Rhypophila decipiens. The sequence continues at coordinate 115,965 of MU858107.1, read as the reverse complement.
CGAGTGGGCGTCCGGTCTCTCTCCCGTTCAATAACAATCTCCCTCTCATACGTATTCCCATTTGAGCCACGAGTTCCAGACGAAGGAAAGAAATCACAAGCAGCGCAATACCCACTCGAACAGACCCTCATGGTCTTGAAACAACCCAGACACATGGCCATAGGTCGTCTGTCAATCATGTCAACAACACCCGGGCCATTTGCACCTGACATCCGATGACGGCCCGGGGGAGAAGCCGACATAGTAGACGAAGTGATTGTGCTCAGGCTGGAATACGTCGGGGACGGCGGATCAGTCTCATAGTATGTAATTCGTCTCTGCTCTCGGCCTGCTCCGTACCGATCTTGTGAGTGCGATCGTGATCGGGCTCCGTGATAGGTATCACGGTGATACCCTGACCCGCCGGACTGGCCGAAATGTGTGTCTCGGTAGGGTAACCTCAACCTTGGCCTCTCGGGGCTGGAGAATCTATCGCTTGGTGAGACAGTCCTCACCAACGGCGATGTTGGTCGTCTGAGAATACTCGTGCCAGTACTGGAGGATGAAATCGCCATGGTACTCCCCGGCGCGTTGTAGATGACCGTGTTCGGTTGCTCTCCGCTCCTTCGTGCTCCTCCGTAGCCGCCCGACGAGTAAGACGAGACTTGATCAGCAGAAGCCGAGTCGTCCAGGTAGAGGTTTCCATAGTTCATGACCACTTTGAGAGGTCTTCCGTCGGCATCGTTCGAGCGGGAGAGTAAAGCAGGCAAGACGCGACGAGTTAGTGGGTTGTTCAGCAGGTCCTCGGATAGCCGGTCTCGATGTCTGTCCCGAACAGGACTGATGCTGCGTACACTGTCGATGCTGCTTATGCTGCTGCTGTCGATTACGTGGATCGGACGTCGATTATAGCTTGAGCTGTAAACTGGAGGGTCGCGATACCCATGGTGAGAGAGGCTTGCTGGTTCGCGATAGCGACCGGTGGAGGTGTAGTTTGCCATTTTGGGTCCTTCTTTCTTTCGCTTTGGTGATGTCGGTCTGTCTGGATAGTTTTGGTCTGCAAATTTGCTTGGTGGACTCGTGAGGTTGTTTGTGCCTTTTTAGTTCACGTCGCGTGAAAGAATATGTTCCTCGCAATGTTTGCTGGTTCACCCGGAAGCCTGATGTTCAAAGAAGTTGGCCCGAGGTTGGCAGAACATGAAAGGGAAGCGAACTAGAAGTTCCAAAGCTTTTTGTTCAAGTTCACGATCAGGCTCCGTCCTTTTTAAGATCTGACACACAGGATCCATCACACCGAGATTCTCTGGACAAAAGTGCACTTCCGTAGGTGACTGAACGGCAAGCGTGTGGCACATTCGGGTGAGTGGGTGTGTAACACCGCTCACAGTTCCCGATTTTACAGTGCATACAGTGCACTTGGAGTGTGAATATTACCAACATTACTGGATGCCCGACATGCACGGTGTGCACAGCCACCACCATAACGGTATGGCCGCCTATAACACGTAACCAGAACAGATGCCGGGCAACGGAGTTCAGTAATGGATGGTGTGAACAGCGCTCTAGAGCCTTGTTTGGGTAACAGCATGGTCTTAGCGCGGGAAAAGGTCTATCATCTTCCAGTCGGCAAGGAGCCTCAAATGTGCAATTTGTGACATGAATGTGATACATTAGGCAAGGTGCGAATTGCCCTGCTTTGGTGAAAGGAAAGTATTCTTCGTGGACTGGTTATTGCTTATTCATCATGACACAGCGAATGGAACAAAGTCAATAACCGTTATTACTATTATGTACAAACTCAATGTTCTTGCCCGTTCATGTCAACGATATTCCTCGGTGAGTCAACTTCCTATCCTCCAGCATCAACGTAAGCGAATCATAATTAATCAACCTAGTTGACCTGAATCTTCTTGTGACCACCCTGCTTCTCCATCTTGGGTACGGTAATGTCCAAAACGCCATTGTTGAACTTGGCAGTGACCTTGTTCTGGTCGACAGCGCTAGGGAAGTTGAAGACCCTCGAGAACTGGCCATACGACCTCTCGCTAAGCCAGTACTTGGTCTCTCCTTGCGAGGAGGACTCTCCCTCCTTGGACGACTCCTTCTTGCTTGACGACTCCTTGGAAGAAGACTTCATCTTCTTGCTGTCTCCTCCCTCAATCTTCTTGGTCTCGCTGCTGCCCTCGATTCTGCCAGCAAGGGACGGGTCTCCCTCGGTGTGTTTGCGCTCGGCATGGCCCTTGACTACCAGAGTCTGGGGATCAGTGAACTCGATCTCGATGTTCTCAGTCGGAACACCGGGGAGCTCGCCCTGGAGGTCGTATTCGTTTTCGCGCTCGGTGACGTCGAACTTGGGAGCAATGGCGCCAAGGGTGCTGTCAGGTGAGCTGCCCCCGAACGACCCGACGTGGTGTTGAGCGTACTTCTCAAAGTCGTCCAACATGCGGAAGAGGGAAGAGAACCCGGACGAGGACGAGGTCGATGGGGAGCTCGGTGTGAGAGAGTGGAAGGAGCGGGGGGTCCAGAATAGAGACATTTTGTGAGTGGTGATGAGGCGACGTAAAAGTTGTTTGGTGGATGGTAGACTTCTTGAGATTGTTCGGCACGCTCGCATTGAAACTCTTGTGGGATATGAAAGGTGATGTTGTGCAGAGATCAAGTGAGGAAAGGACAAAATTGGGAGCAGTTATATACCTGGTATTATCTGCTCAGGCTCGCCAGCCACGATGGTGCTCAAAGAGATGACGCCCATGAATGGATTTCAATAAACCATGATCAAGGCCGTCGTCATAGCTGCCGCCGCCAAACCGATTCTGAGACGATACACCGTCATGTTCGTGAGTCGTTCAGCCAGCAATGACGGCAACCAGCGGCAGCAGCAAGCTTGCCACCGCTTGAAGTCTTGAAATGATGCAAGAGAAGACGGTACAAAGGCAGGAAAAGCTCGCTTGGTCACAATGCACGGCCTTCGGCTTGCGGTTGGACATGGGGAGGCCTTTGACCTGCTGCGGTGCTGGCTTCTCCAACAAGGTCCGTCCAATCGCCGGAGTCATCAATATTGAATCAGCATGACCTCAGATTCACTGAAGCAGTAAAGTATCAAAAAAAAAAAAAAAATAGGAATCAAGCCCTCTGTGCGTGATATAGATGCTCCATGTTCCATCCGCGTCTCAATCTTGATACCTCTGGCGGGTCAAGATCATGCGGCAGCTTTGTATTGCTTCCTGGTCCAGAAGCTGTTTACTCATATCCGGACTCCATGGAGCTCTTGTTGCCTCTATCTCATTTTCTCGATCGTGTTCATAGCGGTAGATGTGATCTGCGCAGGAGATTGTTCTGCACTGCTTTCCGTCTTCAAGTGGAAAGATGGAAACGTCTAGACACATTGCTGCTCATTTCTCAATGATAATCTCTTGAACCACAATTCCCATGCTGCATCGATAGACAACACGCTTCCCATTCTTTCATACAATATCTTCAAGTACCAAGTGAACTTTGGCCCCCAACAAAGAACTGATAGAGCCTAATGGGATTTCAAAAGTCATGGAGACTCAGAGCCCGAGTAGGATTTGCAATCCCACATCGGCTACAGATCCAAAGTCCCTTCCCTATATTACCCGGCAACGGGTAACATTATTTCGGGAAGCCTGTACAGACAATGTCAGACGCACATTGCTACAGCGGCAATATAACCATGCATACTCTTGATGAGAGTTCAATATGGGTCAAATGGGTTTTAAGTAGGTGCAAATGTGAAGAATCTAGGCTGACACGAACCGCTGGATGAAGATCTATATAGAACTATAGATAAGCCTCGTTCATCGCAAATGTCGACAACAGCTGTATAGTGAAACCCTACATCTCTCTAACGTCCTCCCAACATATACAAGATGCGTGCCGTTCTCTCCCTCCTTGGCCTCCTCTCAGCGGCCGCTGCCCAAACGCAACCGGCACTAAACACGTCTGACATCACCATCGTAAAAGTCGCCCACAGCGGCAATGGCTGTCCGCAGGGAACAGTCGGGACCAGCTTCTCCCCGGACAGAACGGTAAGATATATACACCTTTGATGGCTCTCCCAAATTGCTAACACCACGACTACCATATTACAGACCATAACCTTGTCCTTCGACGCCGTCCAGCTATGGGCTGGCCCCGGATACACCAGTCGCGACGCGTCAAAGAACTGCCAGGTCCAGCTCGAAATGAAGTACCCGCCCGGCTGGCAATTCGCCATCACCAAAAGCCGCTGGCACGGATACTTTCAGCTGCCAGACGGGATACGCGCCGGGTTCTACACCTCTTTCGAAATAAGCTCGCAGGACACGCAGGTCGCCAACGTGCCGACGGCTACTCTCAACGGCACGGACACCGTGACGGAGCAGTTGTTTAATGCAGAGGGAGCTGTGGACAGGGAGTTGGGCTCGATGTGTACACCTAGGTCTTATACTGCTGGTGTTAGCGATAGACTCCTTGTCCGTGATCGCTGGTCTCTTACCAGGATGAGGTCGGATGCGTACACGCGCGATGAGGGGTGGATGGATGACCTCCCGCTCACTCAGCAGGTTGAGCTGCGATGGCAAGCGTGTAAAGCATGCTCCCAATGCTTTTAGTTCCCTTCGAGACGTCGTCATCTGCTATGTAATATTTATATATCATTTCTTTGCAAATTATGCTTCGATCATCTCCGCAGGCGTCCGTTTGACAAGACTCGACCACCAACCCTGAGCAGCTGTGGGTCTTATCTCCACGGCAAAATACAACAAAAGCACAAACCCGACCATAGGACATGAGATGGCAAAATATACCCAGAACAACGAGTTCCCCGGCAGGTAATAGTCAGACATGCTGAGTAAAGACGACGCCAAAGACATTGGAAGAAAGACCATGCCCAGGGCGGTCAGAGTCTTGACACTTCTATTCTCCCGAGCCGCCTGCTCCGCCTGCTCGACCAACAGCTCCGCCGACCTGGCAGCAGCACGATTTCCAGCCAGACCGCCAAGCGACGAGATGGCGTCGGACAGAGCCTGTGTGCGCCGACCTATCTCGCGGTACCTGCACAAGAGGTGCTGAAAGTCAGCATGGCTGTCTGTCCAGTCTCGCGCCTGGTCGCTGTCCGGCAATCCGTCCGGTGGGATACCCATCTGCAGCATAATCCCACCGATATCGTCCTGATACTCTGCAATCCGCCGCTGCCATGATTGCACGTCACTCCAGAGTCCTTCGGACATCGAAACGTCAAACGACGCCAGGTCCTGTCTTCTAGACAAGTGCCATTGGACCTTGTCAATGTTGGCCTGAAGAAACTCTGCTAGTTTGAGAAAGTGACTGGCGACAATCTTGTTGACGAAAACGCGCAGGGTCTTGGCCGAGGTTATATCGCCTAGCGGACCGCAGTGGTTTTGCAGATAGAACAGCACGTCGTCGAGCAGACAAGATCTTGGAGGCCCACGCCACGCTTGGATCTGGTTTGACAGGGCCATGAAGTCCGGGTACCCAGAGCCGTACGGAGATGTAACGACATCAGTGCCCGAGCGACCGGAATAGTCATCTATTATACGGCGAATGGGTGGGTCGCAGATAATGAGACCTGCTGCAGTTAACATCACTCAGCTCTTGTATAATTAAGGAGTGCAGCAAGAGGAATAACGCACATGTCCAACCCCCAGACTCTGTGTCCTTGCTCCAAAAGGTACACTTCCGCCTGGACACAACAACGTCCGAAAACTGATCCATCAACCTTGTCACGGCAATGTGCCGCCCGGAAGTATCGCACAAATTCCGGAAGCCGGTTGGCCGTGTGCCAAGAACAAGCGGCTCATGATACTTGAGCGAAATATGATCCCGGCCAAGAATCGTCGATGGGAGGTACGGAACTCCCCCTGCCTCGCTTGAGTCGCTTTTGAGCCGCCCGCCGTGAGGAACGAGCCGCTCGTGGTCCATGAAGAGAGAGGGATGAAGATGGAAGTGCGTCCCCAAAAGGGAAACAAATTCCGGAGAAAGGCCCTCAAGAAGGTAGACGCAGCGCGAAGGTTCACCTGCTGATGCTGATGTCTTTTCGAGGTCAGCTGCGAGTGTTGGGGCGCTCGTGTACTCTACGGGTTCGGCGAAGAGCCCGTTAAGCCCGAGTTGAAGCGCGAGGACACGAGTTCGGGCTCGCGCCCAGGGCACCCACGTCCCTGGTGGCGGCGGCAGCAAGTGGAGAACGGACTTTTGCAAGCGAGGATCACTCGAGCACATCGCTTCCATCACCTTGTCGTATCCGTACTTTTCCATGCTGAGATGTGTTGAGATTCTTATCTATAAGGACGTGGTGGAATATTGAATGCAGAAGTGAAAGATGAACTATATTCCTTTTTCGACGCGTCGAAGGAGCGCGAGAATGAGCACTTCGAGAAAAGGGAAGGTGGCGTGGTTGGATTTCACAGGAAGGACCAGCTGAACAACCACTACGAGATACCATATGTCGTCAATACTAGTAGCATCTAAACAAGTTTGGACGCATCCGACCGCCAATGATGTTAGTCCACTACCGTGGGATATCCTCAACCTTGAAATCTCGCCTTCGCCGTTTTTTTTGGCACAACTGAGAACTCCAAACACTTTTCATCAAGCTCCACAACCAGATTATAGCCTTTGCGTTTTTTCCAGGCACATGCAGACAGTCTCATCCTACCAGCCACAATTCGAGATAGTAGGTTGGCTAAATATCAAGACAGAAGATTAGTCAAGGTTATCATCCATCCAAGAAGAAAACCAAAAAGAGTACCCGAGCCAGGAGAACAGATGCGCTGCAATCATGCGCAGGATAGCGAGAGAGAACGAGGAGGCACATACTCAGGACACACGGCATACATACAACGGCCGACACACTCGCCATTGCAGTATGGGAAACAGGTGCCGCAGCATCGTTCCTTACAGTCGTGCCAGCATGAGGCGTCGACCCCGATAGCGAGGGTAATGAGCAAGGCGGCAATGTTGTTGAGCTTCATACTTGTAGTCTCGTAATTTGTTAGAAAGGCTTGGTTATATTAATACAGAAATATGGTGTCGTGCCCGAGTTTTACGTGCCCGGGGGATCTAAAGAAGAGGTTGAGTTCATGAAAGTGAAAACGAAGATCATGAACCCGGAGGACAGCCACTCATTTATACCTGACACCACAGCATCCCATAGTCACTCCCCGGGTCTGGAAAGGACTTTAGAACTGCAACCCACACCCAAAACGAAGGAAACATTTCTGCAAGCGTGACATACCTTGACAAAGAAAATGAAAGCCGCAACACCTCAACAGCTGAACCTACCGGCAGTGGCGTTTCTGACATGTCTGAACCGAGTTCAGACGGACACCTCGTTCCGGGGAGATCGGTATCCCAGTTTGGTATCCAGCGGTGCTCTCACATAGCAATATACTCAAGTTCATGGAAGTAGGCAAATAGTCAAGAAGGGCGAGAGCGAGCCTCCAAGCTGCAGAGAGGGTGTAACAGAGTCTTACTTGAATGGTTGAATAAGCGAATAAGTATCCGCATGTTCTGTTTAACCGTTGCACCGTGGGCCGTTTGCAATGGCAAGGTCGAGTCCATCGAATGTCATTCGGTTGTTAACATTGGTTGTCTTGTTCTGGCCATCCCCGCACTACCAGGACCCGAACAGTGTTCTCAAAGTTCAACTGACGATGTGGTTTAGTGGCGAGGCCAGGAGAGCCCCGTTAACCGGTGTCGAGCATGTAACGGTTTCTGCACTGTTCCCAACATGCACACGAGAACCTGGGAGGCATTAACATTTACATTCTTAAGTAAATCTTTTGTGTTTTGCTTTCGCTGCCCACACGGCAATCCTCAATTGAAAAATCCACAGTCAGAAATAGTACCATAGTCCACGAGTCCTCAGAGTAACATTTACATGTTCACCCAAAATAAACAGCAGTCAAGACTTGTGTTCAGATATTGGTATTGAGAAAGTAACAGACCATAAAGCTGACAAAAGGTATCATGAGACAAAGCCAAACGCCGGGATGGCAATAAGAATAAAAGGTTCAAGAGAAGTAAAGGAATAAAAATTGAATTCCGTCCCATTCATGTGTGTGAGCTATGCGAAGAGCCTAGTACCTAACCCCGGCCAAAATGGCTCTTATATATCCGTATGTATGCTCATTATATAGGGAGGTATAACCACATATTGCCCCTTAAGCTTTGAGCTTGTTCAAATGTCAAACACCTGCCTGCTATAAACGCCCCTCCGTTCATCGGCCTGGGTACCGCGGTATTAAACTGTCCTGTGTGAAGTGAAAGAATCCATGCGTGTCACCGGTTCAGATACTCGTCATCGTATTGATGATCCGTCGTGACAGGGAAGACCGTGGTTGTGGGATCGGCTTTCAAGTTTTCGATTCCGCCGATGGGTGGCTTCATCACTTCCTTCATTCCCTCGTCCAGTCCCCTATCCAGTCCAAACAACCCATTGACCGACTCGCCATTGTAGCGATTCCTGTTAGCTTCACCATTCTCCGACTCGTCCTTTCTGTAATCTCGCATGAGTAGGATCCACTTGGCCAGCGTCTTGATCAGATACTTCTTGTCAACCGGCTTGGGCACGTAGTCGTTCATGCCATGCTCGAGACAACGCTCCCTGTCGCCCTTGAGCGCATACGCAGTCATGGCCACAATGGGAACGTTGATGCCGGCCCGTCTGATCCTAGCAGAGGCCTCGTGGCCGTCCAGCACGGGCATGTTGATGTCCATAAGCACGAGGTCATATCCGACTGGTTTCCGGGTAACGATATTGACAGCCTCGATACCGTCCGACGCCAAATCAATATTCTTGAACCCGAGAGACCTCAACATTCCAAGCATGACCTTTTGATTGATGACATTGTCTTCTACCAGCAGGAGGGTCTTGCTAGAAGCCGCCTGGGAGAGCTCAGCCTGAAGGTCGCGGATGTCGGTGTTCGGGAGTGCCATGAGAGATCCGTCCCTGGGCGTAGAATCATGCTTCCAGTCTTGGATTTGGCCAAGACTCTTGATCTTCTTGAAGCGGCAGGTGAACCAGAATACACTCCCTTGTCGTTCAGGATTCGGCCGATAACCGATCCTGCCCCCCATCAACTCGACGAGAGACTTGGCGATCGACAGACCGAGGCCCGTACCCTTGTACCGCTTAGTTGTCGTGACGTCGAATTGAGTGAAGGGAGTGAATAGGATGGCAGCTGCGTCTTCAGGAATCCCAATGCCAGTGTCGGTGACCTCGGTCAACACCGTGAAGCTTTCCAGATCCACCGCCTGCAACGAGACCCTGACTCGAATGCTTCCCTTGTCCGTGAACTTGGCGGCGTTGCCAATCACATTCTGAACAACCTGGCGGTACCGAAGAGGGTCACCCTGGACGGATTTGGGCAGGTTTGGGGCGAGGAAGAGCTCAAAGTGGACAGCCGGCTTTAACGTGGTTTGGGCGCTTCTAACGACCGACGTGATGATGCTCGTTATGCCAACCACATCCGATGTGACAGAAAAGCTGCCAGAGGCAAGCTTGGAGTAATCGAGAATGTCGTTGATGACTTGCAGCAAGACCTGCCCAGACTCGTCCATGATACCAATAATATCCTTTTGTCTAGCCGTGAGCTCCGTGTCTTGCAACAAATGACATGCCGACAGCATGCCATGCATGGGTGTCCGGATCTCGTGGCTCATATTGGCGAGAAAGTCTGATTTCAGCTTCTCGCTCTCCTCATAGGCCGCGATCAGTCGCGACTCTGACGCCTTTCGCTCCGTCAAGTCACGTGTCACTTTGCCGAAACCAACATGGACACCGTCTTTGTAGATGGCCGTAATAATGACATTGGCCCAGAAGCGGGTCCCGTCTTTCTTGTACCGCCATCCTTCGTCCTCAACCCGGCCTTCGCGCAAGCAGATATCGAGCTCCTTTTCTGGTTTCTTGATCTCCAGGTCATCCTTGCCGTAAAAGACGGAGAAGTGCTTCCCTATAATCTCATCTCGCGTGTATCCTTTCAGCAACTGTGCACCGGTGTTCCATGTGGCAATGTGACCCTTTGTGTCGAGCAGGAATATCGCATAATCCTTGAGGGCCTGGACAAGGATACGGAACGCCTCGTCGGTAGAGAGACCCGGACGGACGAGTTCGCCCTCGAGGAATTCGGCTGGGCGGTCGTGCCACTCGATGTTGATGGCGATCAGTTGATCGTACTTGAAGACTGGAATCACGCGAGCGCGGCAGGATCGTCTGTTTCTGGTCGGAACGGCTTTGCTAGTGCGCTCGGAACGAGAGGATATGGCATCATCAATGGCGGCGATGATGTGGCGTGCAGGGTAAATGTTGGTGGGATGGAGCTGGTTTTCCAGGAAGGTGTGAAGCTGCAGACCGATGCAATCGTCGGCTGCCACAGCCCAGTCTGTGAGGAACCGATGAGAAGCGCGGGCGATGCAGCAGGACGGGGTGAGGAGCAATAACGGGAGCGGGGAGCAGTCGAACACCAGGTCCATATTGACGCCCGGGAACGCGCGGGGGAGTGGAGTTGCCGGAGCCGGAGCAGACGCCGGGCGGAGAGGAATCGAGGTGATTCCCGCATCGGACACCGGTTCCTCCTGCGGTTCGTAAGCCCCGTCTGTGACCTGCATGGCTGCCAGTTTGGTGGTATTGTCGATGGATGATTTGTGGCACCTCGATGAACGATATGACTCGAGGGAGGGGACGGAACCGAGGGTCTCTGCAAGAGTGACAAGCCCGTGTCGTAACCTAAAAGTTTACTGTAGCTAGAAGCTAAACGGGCACCCTGGACCTTTGACCCTGCGACGCAGGCCTGAGCTTGAGAATCGACTCCAGAGTTGTGAGAGTTTGCGACGAAAGTTGGCGAACAGTGCACGGGAACGAGAAGATTGGATGAAAGGGAAGAGGAAATGTGGGTGCGGGACTGAATGTCAAGCTCCGAATTGGAGTTCTCGTAACGATTGTTGGACAGTCTGGGACCTGGGTTCGGGGAATGCGCGGGGTCAAGGTCTGACAGGTTGTCGGGATTCTCGTCCTGCACTTGGCTCTGGTCCCGCAGAGCCAAGAAAAAGAACAGAAAGGAGTGCTCGATTGAAGGATATGAGTCGCTGAAAGTTTCTTTCTCTCTCACTTCCTTGGTTCTTTGACAGGCTTACTTCTCTTGCGCTGGTGCGGGGAAAGAAATGAGAGGGAAGATGGACAGGAGAGTCAGCTGAAACATCCCGCCCGATGACATCATAGTTTTTGATCTGCAACCTGAAGCCGTCGACCAAACCCGGGGCCCGGCTGGAGCGGGGCAGATGGGCCTGGCGAGCGACTTATGTCGCGTGAATGGCCAACTGGATATGCACTTGACCGGTATAGGTTAGCTGAACCCGCCAAGCGTTCTCGACACTCCGGCGCCGAATACGGGAGACGGAGATTCCCATGCTTTTTCCTTGCGATTTCGCTAACATTTCCATCTTGAAAGGTGCTTGTTTTGAATTGTCGTTCCTTGCTGCGATGTTCAATCAATAAACCTCGGTACAATTGGACCCTGATTTATCTTTTCAATTTGCATCAAAGTCTCCATTCATCCCGGGCGGTTTGTGAACTTTAATCTGAATTGACTTTTATGTGTACGGAGTACCGGGACGGGGTATGTAGTGTACAACGGTCGATCATTCATCTTTAGTGCGTCGAGAGCCCTTCTTCTTCGCCGTAGTCGGGCTCTCTCTTACACACACACAACACACAACTATAGCCATTCCAGTATAACTATCGACTACGCGCCGCATTTTATATCATCTTCTTTCCTAGTGTCACTCCTATTGTACTGTCCTTCCAACACTGATGAGTGGTGCAAGTCACTGGTAATTCTACTATGGAAAATGTCGAAGCGATCGGGCTCTCAACGCTCGATTTTTGACGTTGTTACCGCAGATCAGCAAGGACACGACCCTTCAATTGACGCTCACTCTACGGCTCTCAACACCATAGGCTCAGCTTCTTTGAAGCCGCTCGACTCACCAAGGCACACTCTAAAGCTCTAGACGCTTCATTCTCTACTTTTCTCACTCTTTCTCGATCCTCAAGGCGACACAGCTTGGCTCTTAACGCCTTGTTCTCTCATTGACTTAATAGTCGTTTCCCTCTTGGTTTTTTCTGTCTTGGTTGATTTTTCTTTTTTCATTATCCTTCAAAATACCAGACCGCAAATTCAGTAGTTCAAAACATCCACTACAGATTAATCGCGTTCGACGACGATAATAACAATCCCAGTAAAAGACCGGTTTGCATGGCACAAGTTGCCTAGGGCACAAGTTCACAACCCTCTTAACCCTCCTCGACCGACTGCTTGTTTTGCCGGCCCTCGATTCAACAACGGCCTGTTGAACAAGCTAGTCTCCCGCGCTCTTTAATAGTTAGATCTCAATGCGAGAGAGAGAGAGAAAGAGACCACCACAAAGGACCGTTTTCAGCACTCTTTTAGCCAGTAATTTGCTCGCCGAAGAGACCCCCTCCCCACCGACCGGCCTACTTTGAACGGCGAAGACAACAGCCGCTACACGGGGTTATCCACCACTTGCACCGAGAGCTCCCTCGTACTCAGTCATCTTCGCGAGCCGAGCCGACCACCAGTTACCAGCCAAAAGCACTTGACGGCACACGTAACAGCACTAGCACTCTTGATAACATTTTCTTCAAGAAAGAAGAGAAAAGAGTACTAGAGGATTATCCTGCTTTCTTCTTTTACCCTCTTCTAAGCCTATCAAACAACACTCGATTCCGCCTAGGCACCAGTCTTCCGATCAGCCGTTTTCTCGTGCTTTGAATGCGCTAAATTCGTTCTTTTGAGCAGCCGTTTGAACATGTCGAATTCACTTGAGCCAGTCAGCCACATTCAGACTCAGTTTTGGGAACTCCCTTCCACGACCCTTCCCCTTCCCTCAACCTAAACTTTGCTGGCATGCCTCGACCCCCATGTCCTCCCGAGCTGCTCCGACCTCTTGGCCTCAAAGTTCTTCGTCCTTATCGTGTTATACAGCAACGCCACCGCAAACACAAACACCAGGGCCATAACCGCCCCCAACGGTCCGAGAATCGAAAAGACTGTAAACCCATAGCTCGCGGTCTGGAAAAGCTCATCGTCCGCCAACTTGGTCGTCCCCAGCCCCACCTGCATCGCCGACAGGATCAACAGGATATAGGCCGTCCCCGCAATAATCGCTGCAGAGGTATACTGATAAAACCCCCCAAAGCTCGTCCACGTGGCCAGAAACCCCGTCGAAAACGGCCCGCTCAGCACAAGCTCAATCATATTCAGCCGATTCAACCTCAGCTCACCGTAGATGAACCGCTCTGCCACGTCCCCCCACAGGTGATTCTCGCCTTTGCCATCCCCTTGCGCATGCAACATCTCCCTTACAAAGCGGCGCCACCTAGACCACGACATGGAGTGCGGGATGAGACCCTTCTCAATCGCAATCCGAAAGTCACTCTCGTATGCGATCAGCGCGACGTAGCTCAGCAAAAATCCCATGGCGCATTGGCGTAGGTGTGTCCGGTTCCCGTGTGTTTGAGACAAGAGATGGGTGGACCAGAAGTTGGGGTCGAGCAGATATCGCGGCATGGGCTTGACGAAAATGCGGCCGCCGCCCCAGACCAGGTGCAGATCGATGCGCTCGCTGACGAAGATGTCCCGGCCGAGGAGCAGTTGGTGGTGGAGGGGCTGGGGCGGGACGGGCCGGCCGGCGAGCCAGAGGTAGCGGATGCGTTGGTGGATGCGGGAGGGGCTTAGTTCGGAGGTGAGGAGGTCGAAGTGGGGAATGCCGCAGGGAGTGGAGATGTCGTCGCCAGTGCGAAAGGAGGCGGGGAATTGGTCGTGGAGCTCATGGTCTTTGTCGGGTGGTGAGGAAGAGTCATTGAGTAGCGGGTTGGTTGTGAAAGGGAGGGATGGGGGTGTTGATAGTGTGGGTGGAAGGGATTGGAGTTCAAGTTGGTGTTGTAGTGGTTCTGGACGCATTTTCAGAGCAACTGGTCCCGCTGAGCGGGATTGAGGTTGAAACTCGACGTGGTGTGATGTGGAAAACCTTGAGTTTTCAGCTCTGTCGTCGGTGTGAGATTTCCCCTGCAGGACTGTTGAATCTCACAGCGAAAGGACCAATATTCGGGGGTAATGGGGCTTCATTGGCTGTCTGCGTGGGACTTTGTGCGCAACCGAGACGCCTGACGCTTGACCCCTGGCTGACATCAATCGCCAAGGGATTATTTAGGCAGCAACAACGCCGCCGATCTATTTCGGTTTGATATCCTGAAAAGGGGGGTTCCTGAGTTGGGTTAGTGGAGGAAGAGAGTAGACTCGCACGAGTATAATACTCGACGCTTTGTGTGGTTGAACGTTCGCTATCGGCTTTGTTTGGAAAGCGCAATCCACATTGCGCCTGCCCACTGAACAGATCACTTGCAGTGGCAGACGACCAGGCAACATGGCGACAACAGGCGCGCAGGGATTGGAGATCCTGATCCCCACCAACTATCAACCCACACAAGCCAATGTCGAAATCGATGTCATCGCCGTGCCCGGACTCGGAGCTGATCCCTCCCGAAGCTTTGGCTCCGAGACTCCGCGAGGGTTCAACTGGCTCACGGACGAACGCGAGGGCATCCACGCCGACATTCCAAAGTCGCGTGTGATGCTGTACCATTACGACTCACGCTGGCTGGGCACCCAATCGAAAGAGCAGACCATCTACAATGTCGCCGTCCTGCTGCTGGAGAGCATTATCGAGAAGCGCAAGAGCCAAGAGGAAGCCGCTCGCCCCATCATGTTCCTCGCCCACAGCATGGGCGGCCTGGTCGTTGCCAAGGCGCTCGTCCTCGCCGCCCAGCAGCGCGACAAAGTCGAGTACATGCGCGTCATCGAATGCTTCGCGGGCTGCATCTTCTTCGGAACACCCTTCGGCGGGTCCTCAGCCCAGGCGAAAGCTTATCTTCTCGCCACCTTTCTGGAGAAGGTCGGCAGGGCGGTGCCTTCCCAACTGTTGCAGCTCCTCGACCCAGACCGCGATTCGCTCGAGGAACTTCGTCGCGACTTTGTCAATGTGGCCTTTAAGGAGCCCAAAGCGAAGCTCGTGTGCTTCTACGAACTAGAAAAGACCAACTACATCCAGGAGAAAGTCTCGGCCTGGGTTCCGAAGAACTACTTCAAGGCCGGGCCCCGCGAGATTGTCGTGACCAAAAAGTCGGCGGTTCTGGACGGCTCCGTGGACAGGGGGATGCCGTGCAATCATCGCCAGCTGAATCGGTTCGACAGCGCCAAGGATGGCCGCTACGAGAATGTTCGTCATCAGATCCGGGATATCGTCAAGGACGCGCAAAAGATCGTGCGAGCACGCCTCAAGGCCTCGCGTCAGTCGGCAATTGACGATGCTACCTTCGTCCGACTCTCTGCGAGTTTGAATGTGGTGGAGTTTCAGCGCAAGTTACGGAGTGTCACGACTCTGGGCGGCGACTCGAGCTGGATTTTGGAGGAACCCAAGTATCTGCATTGGCGCACGCAGCAACAGCTGGATGGCTCGAATCGTGTCCCTTGCCTTTGGGTATCGGGCGATGAGGGACTCGGAAAATCGAAAGCGGCCGCCACTGTGATCCAAGAACTTCAACTGCGGGAAGCCGAAAACGAGGGTGTGATGGTGGCGTACTTTTTCTGCGATGCCACCCCTGACTGCAGCAAGGCCGAAAATGTTGTCAAGTCTTTGATGTGGCAACTCATTCTCGGTAGAAGATCCCTCGGTCATTACGTCAGAGCGTTTGCGGCTCAAGACTCGGGGAAGCTGAAGGGCAGCGGTCAGGGCACTGAGGAGCAGTTTAGCCTCTCCAGGCTTTGGAAGGGCCTCACGGAGATGCTCCGCGATCCGTCGGTGAATGAGGTCTACCTCGTCGTGAACAACCTCCACCATCTCTCGAGCGAAAATGCCGCCACCGCGGAACTTTTGACCCACATCTCGGCGTCTCTTTTCGAGGCGGCCGAGGTTGGCATCGCCGATCCGATTCGAGAGAAAGTGCGCTGGATGCTTTTGAGTCGGGATCGCGAAAACGTGCGACGGTCTCTGGTGCCTCACGGTGACGAGTACGCGGCTCCGGTGTTGTGGTTGAACCTCAACGATTCCTCCATGAGCAGTGTGCTCCGCGAGCAAGTCAGGTCATTCACACGGGACAGGGTCAAGGAGTTGGCAAGGGTCCGGAATTACAACCTGGCGCTGCAATATTTTGTTTTCAGCAGTCTTGAGAAGAGGGCGGAGAGCAACAATGTCTGGGTGGAGGTGGTTTGTCGTCTGCTCGAAGGCATACCTCCGACTTTCAACCCCGTGCGCAAGGCGCTGGAATCACTACCCCAGGACCCGCTGGTGTTGATCAACCGCACCTGGGCTGAAGTCCTCACCTCGTCCGAGCATGAGGATCTGGAAAGCACAAAAGAGATTCTTCGCACGCTTGCCATCACCTTCGAGGAGCCGACGACGGACGAGCTAGTCGTTCTTGCGGGACTTGAAATCGAGGAGGACGAGGCCGAGAGTCACGAAGACAAAGTCTTGGCCAAAATCCGGGCATGCGGTCCACTCCTCCGAACCTTCGACACCGAGACTTGGGAGGAAAGCGGCTATGCCTTCTCCACGAGAGTCGCCTTCATTCACCCCATGGCCAGAGCTGCGCTCCTGAGTCCGGACATGAAAAAGCTGATAGGACTCGCCGGTGCTGATGGAGATGAGGAGACCGAGGTGCGCTGGCAACATGGAATCATCGGCCTTCGGTGTTTCACATACCTCTTGGGCGTGCTCGGTGCGTCGCTGGACGAACTTGATGTCACGCTTGAAAGAACAGCGCCCCCAACAGGTAAGTTCACGTCTGTTGCAATGACATTCCGCGAGCTGACAATTTCCACAGAGAACCAAGAAGACGCCGAGATTGACAACCTTTTCCCCGACGACGATGACGAAGGTTCGGTTGCTTCAGACGAAGCGGACTCGGACGCCTTGGAATACCCGCTCAAGTATTGGCTTGAACACGGCCATCTGTCGACGGCCGATTTCGTGGCCACGCTCGATATCAAGCACGGGTTCTGGTCGGTTGATTCAACTGCCCGACGGAGATGGTGGGCTCATTACGCTAGTAGCTTAGGGGACTTTGAGGGCCACAAAAATATGACGGCCCTCCACATTGCGGCCTACTTTGGCTCACTTCCCCTCGTCAACTCCCTTCTGGAGAGCGGACACGAGCGCGAGATCCACGAGCATGACACATGGGATAACCAGCCACTGCACTGGGCTGCAGACCGCGGTTACGTCAACGTCTGCGAGCGATTGATTGAAAAGGGCGCAGACGTCAACGACGGGATCTCGACCGGGGCATGGACACCGCTCCACATGGCGGCCTCCGAGGGGCAGTCCGAGGTCATTACCTGCCTCCTCACCCACAACGCGCAAATCAACGCCATCGCGCACGAAGTGGGAACAGCCTTGACACTGGCAATTCTGTGTCGCCAATACCACGCAGCCGAGACCCTGCTACGGTATGGCGCAGACACTATATCGGCCGCCGCCGACTCGGAACCTCCAGTCGCTGCTGCGGCGCTCCGGGGTTCCGAGAACATGGTTAACCAACTCTTGAATGCCGGCGGGGCTCGAAATCTTGCTTCCCACGAATTCGGAAGCGCTCTCGCCGCTGCTGCATCTGTTGGCAACCCAAATATCGTCCAATCACTGCTCCCACTTGACACCAATCCGGCATCGCGCCAGAGTGCCCTCGAGCAGGCCGCCGCGGCTGGCTTTCATGGTGTTGTGATTGCCATCCTTCACAATACTCCTAGCCTTCCGTGCGACAAGGCATTTTCGCTCGCGGCTTATGGCGGCCATGATGATGTTGCCAGAGAGCTTTGGGCGTACGGTTCACACTACGGCACCATATCCCTTCCTGCCGTGGGTGACGCGCTGTACAAGGCCAGCGACATGCAGCGGGAAACAACTGTCCAGATTCTTCTGCAGGAGTGCAGGGCTGACCCAAATACTGCAACAGGTGAGGAGTACGGCAACGCACTGACAGCTTCGGCGTTTGACGGCACGACAGTGATTTTCCAGCTGCTCCTTCAGCATGGTGCTAGGGTTGACGCGCCAGAGGGCTTTCCCCTTCAAGCCGCGGCGCTGAACGGGCACACCGAGATTGTAACGGCCCTCCTCGACCATGGCGCGCATCCAAATGCCTTCAGCGATCACGTCGCAGGCGGCACGGCTCTTCAAGCCGCTTGCACGACAGGTAATGCCGATGTCGCAAGGGCGCTTCTTGCTCGGGGCGCCGACCCGAACTACGGGGCCGGAGAGTTTACGAGCCCCCTCATTGCGGCCACTAGCATTGGCTATGGCGATGTTGTCGAGCTGCTGCTTGGGTACAGGGCCAACCCGAATGTTTTTGGTGGAGTTGACGGAAGTACCCCCTTGAACAATGCCGCCATGGCCCTCCCTGCCAAGTACCTCGTCATGTTGATGGACTCTGGCGCTATCGTCGATCAGATGGATCCTGACGAAGATACGGCTTTAATGGTCTCTGCGCTGGTGGGCGACAACGCCTGTGTCGAGGCTCTCCTAGCCCGTGGTGCGAATGTTCACCTCAACGGCAAACACCACGGGACTGCCCTTCACGCGGCAGCTTCCGGCGGGCATACAGAAACGTGCCGTTTACTCCTCCAACGCGGCGCCGATGCACGCATGCGCGGTGGGCCATTTGGATCGGTCCTCCAAGCTGCCGCGGCCTCGGGTGATCGAACAATTGTAGCAGCCATTCTCGCCGCATGCCCCGAAAAGACAACTGGGAGCGAGATCGACAGCGGGAGCAAGTTCTTCACAGCATTGCACGCCGCTGCTGTCCAGGAGGACGACAGGTGTCTCCGCCAGCTGCTCTCCCGGAAGCCAAACCTTGATGTGTCCCCTCGTACCACCGGGAACGCCGATAGGAGCCTGTTGTCAGGCACACCGCTGCAGATTGCCTCTCTGGCAGGCTGCAACAGAAACGCCCGGCTGCTCCTCGAAGCCGGCGCGGACCCAAACATTGTAACCGGCAAGCACGGAACTGCTCTGCAGGCCGCCGCCCTGAAAGGAGACATCGGGCTAGTAGAGCTCCTCCTCGACAAGGGAGCGCGTATCGACGTCGTGGATAACACGACCAGCAAGTACGGGCACGCCCTTGTCGCGGCAGTCGCCCGTCCCAAGGATGACTTGGACCGACTCGATGTGCTCGAGGTTCTGCTCAGTCAGGATGGGATTCCGCCAGCTGCTTACAGGTCGGCGTTGCAGAAGGCTTTCCGGTTCCGCGACAAGTTGGGGTTCAAGCAGGTGCTGACGGGGATGAAAACTGCGGCGGCGAAGAACGTGAAGACGTTCCCGAATATCAAGGGGCTGTTGGGGCAGTTTAAGAAGATGCGGTTGGAGAAGGATGAGAGTGGGGATGCGAACAGTGATTTCGGGGATGATGTGCTGTATGTTTGGCAGGATATTGATGATGAGGATTATGATGATGATCCTTCTGAGACTGGGGTGCAGCAGCAGGGCGGGCAGGATGGGAATTTGCAACGTGGGGTCGTGGCACCGCAGCGTGGGTTGGGAGATGGGAATGTTGATGGGTCGCAAGAGTCGCGAGCTCTTGGCAGTGGAACAGAGAGAAGTCTGCCGTATCGCCCGCAACAACAGCAGCAACAGCAGCAACAGCAACAAACGCCCAGGGGAGGAGGTGCTGCTGGATACTACCAAGCTCAGTCGCAACGGGCGGGGGGTTACGATGGGGATGTGCCTTATAGCCCCCAGGCGGCGACCCGAGGGGCTTGGGAGTCACAGGGCCAACAGCAAGGAGGAGCGGATGGATATGACGGTTATACCCCACAGGCGACGGCCCGGGATGGCTGGGAGTCACAGAGCCAACAGCAAGGAGGAGGGGATGGACATGAGCCTTATAGCCAACAGGCGACGACCCGAGGGGGCTGGGAGTCTCAGGGCCAGCAGCAGGAAGGATATCAAAGCAGCAGAGGGAATCCTTCCTGGGCTGCTGCTGGTGCGGGTGTTGCTGGCGCTGGTGTTGGTGCCGGTGCATACAGCCAGAGCCGAGGTTTTGGAGGTGACGACGCCGTGGCGGCTGACGACGAGGGCGATAATGAGGATCAGCAGCCTGATGAGAATCAGGAGCCTGCCGAGGATCAGGAGCCTGCCGAGGATCAGGAGCCTGACGAGAATCAGGAGCCCGATGAGGACCAGGAGCCCGATGGGGATCAGGACCCCGATGAGGATCAAGAGCCTAATGAGGATGGAGGAGAGCAGTATGGGGGAGGAGGAGGATACTATGATGACGATGAGTGAGCTTTTGTATAAAGTTGGCGGGGGCTGTGCTTGGAAAATAAGTTTGGCTTGAATGATGACACCCCCGAACGTAAATACGGAGCTCCTCTTAGTCTCACTGTCACACCGGTTCCCCAAGGTGTATTTGTGTTTATTGTGCTAGTTGAATACACCCATGATTTACTTGATACACTTCATTAATATTCGGGGATATCTAGTATATGCGTTTACTGCCTTATACATCAATCCCTCTTTTTGCCAATCATCCCAGGAATATCAACATACAGGATTTCCACACCCACAACCATCCACGAGTCTAGTCTCAAAAGGGTCCAAATCATTTCATGACCGTCATAGTGTGCACATATCGGAGCTTTCCGTTCTCGAGTCGGAACTCGTGGCTATCCGGCAGATTCCCGGCAAAGGTGAAGAAGACATCGCACGATCCCACCACCTCGTCAATCACATAACGACGGTTGGTATTCTTGACTCCGCTCGGCACACCAACATCGCACGATGGCTGCATATAAGTGCCTCCCTCGAGTCTGGCACACGGAGTGCCCCAGGGGACCTTGACGCTCTTGTCGTTGAACAGGTCGAGATAGGCATCCGCCGCGGCCTGGAGAGCCGCCCGGGTGTCGCGCTTGTCCTCGGGGATCTCGGTCCAGGCTTCCTGCTGGGCGTACTTGAGCGTGTTGGCCGGGTTGAAGAACCAGTCGCCCGTCGAGGTGACAATGGTCTCCATCTTGGACAGCGCTCCGTCGGTGAAGTGCATCTGCGTGCCGATGACATGGCTGTTGCCCGACTGTGTGGTTATCAGCTCCGAGAAGCTCGCACACTGGGTCGTGTCGTAGATGCTGCGGTTGTAGTCGATCTTGAGGGGGGTCGCGAGGATGCCGGTGGCCAACGAGGCCGCCTTGAAGTTTTGCGTATAGGTGACGCTCGAGCTCGCCTTGAGGACATCGGGCTTGCCAGCCACCTGGGCCGAGAGGTACGCGGCGGTCTGAGCTTTGAGGAACTCTCGATCGCAAGTCGCTGTCGGCGCCGCCATGGTTGCAGACGCCAAGGCGAAAGTGGTTGTCACGATTTTGCCCAGCATCGTCAAGGTCGTCTTGTGTTGTTGTAGAGGTGGAATGATGCAGGTAGCGTCCCCGAAAGCTTATTCTCCGCCGAGAGCTGCCTCCCGTCCTCGCGCCGGACTTTATACCACGACAGGATGCTCCATTTTGGAAATGCCGGCTGAAGTGGCAAGCTCGATCATTCGGCCATAGGAGTTGAGTGGTGCGGATATTCTGATAGATTGGGCGGGGTGGAATCGCGCACCAATCCGGAAGTCTAGCAGAGCAATTTCACTTAAAGTCGTTACAGCCTTTGCCTAATATCTCAAGACGACTTGTTTTGGTGATGGTTGTTATATGGCACTCAAGAAACCATTCCGGTCCAGACAAGGACCCAAGTCCCGGAAGGCGTTGCCGGCAGTGGGAACAACACGGTACGCCGCCCACCTACATGACAGCAGTAACAGCACGGTGAATAAAACGCACACCTCGGCTTCACCGATGATTTTTGTTCGTCGTGTTAGATAAGCAGCCGATTTCGCATGTTGGTCACTGTCGTCATTTCCCAATTAAAGCTGAACGAACAACCGTCGAGCGGAAAGCCCCGACAATCTGCTCAATCCGGATCATGGCAACGCATCATGTTGCATGTGATAGATATCAATGAAGACAGTGATCGAGACAAGATGGATCCCTGCATGATCATGACTTCTTTGCGACCCCCTTCCGATCACATTGTTATTGACGATGCTGTGTAACAGTTCTTTGACGCCGGCCGAGGACGATGAAGACACTTTTGTGCAACACTGCTCTCCATGGTGACAATATAGTCCCACCACGGCCAATGCCGTCTCTCTTGCCGAGCCGGGGATGTCATGGTTGAGTCTGTTCTCGATGAGTTCGGGCTGCCACTTGCAGGTCTTGACCGTCTTGTTGTGGTCGGCGGATGGGACAGTAGGTCTACCATGGTACGAAGACACTACCAAGCTGTTGACATAATCAGCTCAAGTCTCTGCCAAGAGTGCTTCTCAGCGGGCCAGGATCATCTGATATCCTACAAGCATTGCAGCTCGCCTCTGTACCAGTATTTAGAACTGGCGCAGGATTTGGGGAAACGGGAGACTCGGATCCTTTGGCTCAGAGGAACCAATTGGACATTCTGGTTCTCGTAATCTCACCATCAAACCTCACTGCACGTCATCTATCTTGAGTCTAGTCAAAGTAACCCCCAACTAACAAATAGCACATACCCCAACATCACGGCACAGAGCGAGCGGGGTCGGCAGTTCAGGCTATCTGTCACATTCAAGAACATGCATAGAAGACGTGGCGGACCCCCGCTTGTCTAAATAGTTGCTTTCGGCCGCCTGAGCAAGGGGACCTGCCCGAGGGTTGAAAACATTGTCTCTCCGAGTCGGCCGTAAAAGAAGGTACCGGATCCGTTGCGAATCGCCGATGACCGCTGCTTATGCCTCGGACGGGAGCAAAACAACGCCAGATGCATGCCTCAAATGGTCGCAAGCTCCTCCTTCTCCAAAAACAAGCGGCTGCTTGATCTCATGTGCATATCTTTACAGTAATCGAAACCTTTTGAGAATCATCATTCATCAACATCCACCTCTGCGTCCTCGCTCCTCAGCCACCACCAGTCCGAGACAATCCACCAACCGCACCTTCCTAATACGCAGAAACCAAAAAAGCTAAAAAAAAAAGAAAGAGAAACAAGCCGACCAAAAATGGCAAACAACTACCCCCGCCTCCCGCCCTCGGGCATATCCGTAATAGTAGTCGGCGCCGGGTTCGCCGGCCTAGCCGCAGCAATCGAAGCCGACAGAAAGGGCCACTCGGTAACCCTCCTCGAAAAAGTCGACACAATCGATGAAATCACCCGCTACGGGGATATCATATCCTTCGACACCAACGGGTCCAAAGCCTTTGAGCGCTGGCCCGGCGTGGTCGATGCCATGGAGGCTGTTGCTCGCCAGACCACTTGGCTCGATCTCTATCACCACGAAGGACAATTCGTCACGCGACAGAGTTTTTTGGGGGAAAAGAAATGGGGCCGACGGATTAATGGGCATCGGGGGGAGTTGCATGATATTGTTTGGAGACATTTGGTTGGGCGGGGGGTCAAGATCCGGATGAGTACGCGGGTCGAGGATTATTTCGAGCATGATGGGGATGAAGCAAAGGGAATCAAACCACATGCTGGGGTTGTTATTGCGGGGACCAAGGAGCGGTTGATTGCTGATGTGGTTATTGCTGCCGAGGGAGTGAGGTCAAGAGGAAGAAAGATTGTGCTGGGGTTTGATGAGAATCCCAAAAGCAGCGGGTATGCCGTCTACCGGGCGTGGTTCAAATCCGACCAGGTAGCCAAGAACCCGCTGCTCCAGCATTTAGTAGTGAACGGGGACACGCATCAGGGCTTCATCGGGCCGGATATTCACTTTTTGTGCTCGACGCTCAAGAACGGGAGCGAGATCAACTGGGTCTTTACGCACATTGATGATGGGAATATCGAGGAGAGCTGGCAGTTCCCTGGCAAACCGGAGGAGGCGCTCAAGTACCTTGACGGCTGGTGTCCGATTGTGCATGAGCTGGTCAAGAGTACACCCGAGGGGAGGCTCATTGACTACAAGCTTGTTTATCGCGACCCCCTGCCGACGTTTATTAGCCCCAAGGCGCGGATTGTGTTGATCGGTGACTCTGCGCACCCTTTCTTGCCGACGTCGATCCAGGGGGCTAGTCAGAGTATCGAGGATGGAGTGACACTGGCTACGTGTCTCGAGTTGAGTGGCAAGGGCGATATTCCACGGGCGTTGAGGGCGTTTGAGAAGTTAAGGTATGAGAGGGTGCATAGGGCGCAGGCTATGGGGCCCAAGACGAGAGAGAGGTGGCACAAGGCGGACTGGAACGAGGTGTGGAAGAACCCGTCCATGATCCACTTGGAGAGGGAGGACTGGCTGCTCAACTTTGACGCCGAGAAGGACGCCTATGACCGGTATGAGGAGGTGGTTGAGCAGTTGAAAGCCGAGGGGAAGCTTGCCAAGGCGAGACTCTGAAGCTGGAGCATTTGTGCGGGCAAAGATGAATCGTGCCTTCTCAAGGTTTACACGTGTCAGTGGCTCCATTTAGACTCTTTGGTGGGTGGAGAACAGCACAAGCAGCAAGCACAACGGCTGGGTGGCCGAGCGGTCTAAGGCGGTAGACTCAAGAGAATGGATACTGATCCATAATCTTCCTTTACACATATGCAGAGGTTATTCTACTCTCGAAAGAGGCGCGCGTTCGAATCGCGCCCCAGTCAGATTTCATTTATTGTCAACAATAAAGACACAACATATTTTCACATGGCGTGCGTGGGTTGGTTGGACTGCGTGGTTCGTGTTTTTGCTCTTTGTGTTATTAATAGCTCACCTTTTTGAAGAATCCATTGTCATCACCAAAAGCTCTCGAAGAGGCAGATCGAACATACTTCCTTTGGGTTCCTCGACGGGTTGCATCTTGAAAGGATGAGCCGAAACAAGGTGTATCCAAGAGCCATGATCGACATCTGGCTCGGCCAATATTATGATCTGTTTGGAAAATGTTCCGAGACTTATGATTCTGGGCCTCATGAGATGCAAGCTCAGGTGCACATTTTTGGCCATGGATCCGATCACTGCTTTATTACTCCAATTTGACAGTCGCACATGGGCAAGCCATGTAACACCAACCCCATATCGACCAGCTGCTTCGACTCGGTCCCAGACACCACATGCAGCTAATATTGCCTGCTGGCCAGCTGAGGAGAGCCGATCATCGCTAGTGTTGGAGTTCATGTTGGAATAGTCCACATCCCAACCTCTCTTTCTACACAGCGTGTGTCACTCAACGTCAACAGAGCTGAATTGAGCCGGTGTTTTTCGCAAGCTTGTCTTTGAGGGAGGCGTCTCAGAACGGATATGTCCTGCTCTTTCCCGAGGCGCCACTTGCGGACCGTTAGGACTGTGCCTTCTGGCACATGGAGATTTTAGGTTTAGAGTCCCGGTCATCATGAACCTTGAATCAAAAAGACGGGCAAGAGGGCAAGATCATGACGTAGTCCATAAATACTTTATCTTTCCCCATACCTAATCCTGTTCAAGAACAGGGAGCACAACTGCACCCGCATCTCACCATCTCCACCCGGCCCCAGTCCCCAGTCCCCGTCCACAGCCACAATGCGTCTTTGCCGTCACGAGTCCAAGCCCTACCTTGCGGCAGTGTTCTGTTTGTTCATACAGACTACCTCCGTACTGGCTGGCGCCATACCCGAGCAGAGGCCCAGACTTTGGGAACCAGAGTTACCGGACCCCTTGAACCTTCTCCCAAATCTCGTCAGATCACTCGCGGACGAGATCCCCACCGTATCCACATTCGGCCAGTATCTTTTTGATACCCTTCTGAATCTTTTCTCGGGCCAGCAGTACACTGTCACGCAGAATGCACGTTCTCCCTTGATAAGATGGACCAACCTTAAACTTGTGCGGACAAACTTTTGGTATGGACCTCCGGTTGCAGGCGGGCCGGCCTATCCCGAGGGCGCTCTCGGGACCGCAAAAGTGGTCCACGACTTTGTCGACATTCAGCTGGAGCTTAGACAGCAACTCGAAAATGCAATGGAGGATCTTACAAAGGCAGTTGGTGACTATCTGACGGGCAAGGTGAGGGATTCTAGCAAGTTGATACTTGGCTGGCAATGGATACTAACATGATTGCTACAATAGTTCAATGACCTTGAAACCCTGGACGACTACATGTCGCTCTACGATGACGAATGGCTTCTTGCAAACCCGAGTGGTCTGGACCCCGGAGTTGCGACCAACTACACCCAGGACTTGTTCTTTTCTATGCAGCGTCTTTCCAACAGCCCCTACCAAATCCGGAGACTCAACCCTGCCGCGGAACCAGACTCCCTGCAATTCGCCGTCGACGATGAGACAGTCAGAACTCTCACCGGCACGAACCTCACTCTTCCCGATCTTCATCAAGAAGGTCGTCTCTTCTACGCAGATTATCGTGACCAAGGGAAATTTACACAGACCGAAGGACGGCATGCCGCCGCGTGTGACGCCTTCTTCTACATCCATCCTCAGTCAGGGGACTTTTTGCCACTGGCCATCCGGACCAATGCTGGAGCCAACCTGATCTATACTCCCTTGGACAGCCCCGGGGACTGGTTGTTGGCCAAGATGATGTACGGAATCAATGATTTCTGGTTCGCGCAGTGGAATCATCTGGCGGCCACACACGAGGTGGTCCATATTATCTGGATGGCAGCTATTCGGACCTTTAGCCTTGAACATCCTATTCATGCGATCCTCCACAGACGTGAGTGCTTAACTATCCAAAACCAAAAAACATGCCAGACACTAACTTATCCTTTCTGCAGTCATGTTTCAAGTCTTTTCTATCCAGCTTCTTGCCAAGGTCAGTCTTCCTCTTGTATCTATCTCGCACTTCTTTCCAAGGCAAGCTGACCATTATATGATGACCAGTTCGTCCTCTTCTCCCCGTTCGGCGCGGTAGACCAAATCTTTGCCTTCTCGGGCCCGGCCGCTCAGGAGTACACAACAACAATGTACAAAAACAGCGCTGGCCACTTTCAAGCCAACTACTTCCTCCGCGACCTCCGAACCCGAGGCCTCATCGAATCGATCGGCCCGTCTCTCAAGAGCTTCCCGTTTCTCGAGGACGCAAGCGCAATCCATGATTCTATCCACCAGTTCATGACGTCCTTTGTCCAGTCTTTCTATTCCTCTGACGCGGATGTCCTGGCAGACAGAGAGATCCAAGACTGGGTCACAGAGTGCCACGGACCAGCTAATGTGCTTGACTTTCCCGAGAAAATCGACAGTGTTGACACTCTCATTGAAGTTCTTACCCAGCTTGTAAGTCTTTATCGCATCAACCAACCCTCTTTTTCCATTTCCAAGACCAGCTAACAAGAAAGACCCACCTAGTATCTACAGCCCATCACACAACCAACACCAACGAGCTAATGCAAATATCCTCCGTCCTGCCCTACAGTCCACCAGCCTTCTACAAACCTCTTCCCGTGTCAAAATCCAACACCACAAACCCAGCCGAGTACCTCCCGCCCTTCAAAAAGACCCTAGAGCAAACCATCGTGGCAGCTTTATTCGCCCGTCCATTGCTCATCGGCACAAACAGAACCATCGTCCACATGTTTGATGATGACTCGATGCTGGAACGGATGAATGCCCAGACTAGAGAGGCGAACAGCGTGTTCATGGAGCAGATGCGGAATTTCAGTTCACAGGTTCAGGAGAGGACGTTTGATTCGCAGGGACTGAGCCAGGGCATGCCATTTGTTTGGAAGGCGTTGGATCCTAATGTTATACCCTATAGTATTTCTACTTGACGTTGTGCTGCCACTGCAGACAGGGTACCTTGATGGGTACAGGGATTGGGCCGTGGGAAGCGCACCTGCTGGTTCGTTGGGCGATGGACGAGGGAATGCCATGAGCAAGTCACCGGTGGAAGGGTGCAAGAGTACAGACTGTTAGAGTACTAAGAGTAGCCATAGGATAAAATTAATAAAGAGTAGTTTTAATCACAATGTCCGCAATATCGGGCAAGATAAATGCAGGGAAGGTGCGTATAGACTTCAGGTCGATACTGAGGAAAGAACTGCTTCTAGATGTGGATCAAGCCTCTGTGGACATGTTGATCGAACTACTGGTTGCTCGCCAGCTGATCGACTGCAGTTTTGACACCCCGGGATCGAGCAAAAGGTTTAAACATGGTCGGCAGGTGTCAGCACCGCTCAGGCAGCCGTATAGTAATCTAGCTTTTCGCCGTGGCGCAAAGTATTAGAGTTTAGGTTCTGAAAAATGAAAAGAAAAAAAAAACTCTTACCGAGGTCTTTTAAAGGGCTGATCTATTTCTTCTCCAACATCTACCCAGCTATTCTTCACACTGATATTTTGGGCCTTTTCACATCGACGATACCCTACTTCACACCCATCTGTGCCCCTACCGCCTCTCCTAACTGCTGATCTTTTTTTCGCCCTTTCGATTTGCGGACGAGCACAGTTACGGACGGTCTTTCGCAGACAAGCACAGCCATGGAATTGGATCGTCTTTCCAACCTTCCGTGGGTACCGTGCAGCGTCCTCTGGGAGATGCTCTCGGCGCGCGATCTGGCCGCGCTAAACCGCACGAACCGTCAACTTCATTGCAATGTCGAGTCGTTTCTCTACCGCCGACACGGTCTCGGACATGGTCCTGAGGTGCCTTCTGCCGTCATGTGGGCTGTCGAGACCGCCGACTTGGACGAGCCAGAAACATGCAAATTGGCTCTCGCCGTACTCGACAAAGTAAAGCAATTCTGCTGCCTCGATCATCCTGGTGCTCTCGACTGCCCCTACATTACAAAAAAGTCGCAAGATATCTGCGAAGGTCGACGAGGACTTCTAGCCGACAGGTGGCGCGGGACCAACTCTTCGCCGACGGCCCTGCAGTTGGCCGCATGGAAAGGTCTCGATGCTATCATCGAGTGGTTGCTGGACTGTGGCGCCGACGTGAACTTTTCTATCTTTCCTATATGCTTCGAGTCAAGATTCGGAAGCTACTTTCATTCCTTCAACGTCAATCCGCTCTATCTCGCTGTATGGGAGAACAGAATGTCTACGGCATCGTTACTTCTCTCCCGAGGCGCCAATCCGGTGTTTCCCCGTGCTGGCAGTCCGGTGTTCAAGCATTCCACTGTTGCAGCTTCATCCGGGAGGACTCTCACCGTCCTACACCTCGCCTGCGCTAAGCTTTATCCCAGACTGGCTGAGCAGCTCCTGGCGTCAGGAAGTGTCCCAGCAGATCCTACGGATGTTTTGCAATGGTACAGCAGGAATCGGGTGTGGTCTGATTTGCTCTTGGATAACGGGAATCGTCCGTCATCTGATATTCCGGAAGATGACGCTGCCATCGTTAAGCTACTGGCCAGAGGGGCAGATGTTTCGTATCAGATGATCTACGACGTGCTGTTCAGTCCTAGATGGAATGCGGCCTTGGCACTTATCCAAGCCGCCAAATCCGGCGGCAAGCAAATATCTGGTCCCGAAGCCGCTATCTTGCTAGACCGAGTCCGTCTCGCTGCTGGATTATGTCGCGATGGGACAGAACTAACGCACGAATTCGTCTTGTTGAACCGCCAGCTGCTTGAGATGGGCGCCAGACCCGACATTAAACAAGCCCCGCTCCAGGCGCTCCTGACAATATACGACATCCCAGCAGTATCACACAAGCTGACCTCGCTCCTGGAACTGGCAATTTGGGAGCACCGGTCGGACCGGTCGGTCCGGTTGGCCCGGATGAACTCGGAACATAAGTATGCCCTGCGCCGCCTGCGTCAGTGGACCGAGTACGATCCGTGGGGGGCCTCGGCCTCCCAGTCCGACAGTTGGCAGGCCGCCCAGCTGGAGGCGATCCGCCTGGTGCTTCGATATGGCGTAATAATCGATCCGGTGACGAGGTCAGATGCACTTGATATCTTCGGACGCCGGGGCACCGCGAGGGAGAAATGGTATTATAAACTGTGCGGTGCGTTGGTCGAACATTGCCGCGAGATACACCCGGACGCGCTTGCCCGCGAGGATAGAGCCGACTTCTTATATCGGCTTTCCAAGAGGAACAAGCGACTTGGGGCCAGGGCCTTTGAAATCGACGACTTGGTTTCGACACTTTGCTCTCAGGAGATAGACTGAGTCATCCCACTGACCGGTGAGTAATTTACTGTCAGTGTGGGTTTTTCATTTTGCTTTTCACATGCAGTATTCGAGGAGGGAAAGGGAAAGACTATCCATGCTCTGCTAGCTTAGTGCCTCCTGACTTTTAGTAGTAGCTATTCATCATATAATTTGTCTTTCTTTTTGCAAAAGCAAGGTCCATGAACCATCCTCAATATCAATCCACATTCAGACGTAGTACCATAGTCTGGAGAACCTCAGGATTAGTAGTAGCTATATTTTAGGAATATCGCGGATTATCTCGCCGGCATCCTTAATTATTCTCAACCAGGTCGGCCTCATCCTTCTCGCGGCTGTGGACCAGGTCAGAGTAGAGGTCGAGTGGGGGTGGGGCGGGACCGAGACCATCGGTAATGAGTAGCTACTCACCTATTGGATATGATGGCCAGCTTAACATCAGTCATCCGGGGGCTGTGTCTTATATCCGGCCTGGGGATTCAGTGGCACTATCATGGGTCTTGTCAGACTCGGACTGACTCCCGAGGCTATTTCCAGTATTTAAATTACAAGGGTCATTTCTGGACAGCAACCGTTGCATAAATAGTTCTCGAATTACCCTTCATCTTGGGAGAGTTGTGGTCTTAGATATTGGACCTGGCAGTATTCAACTACACTTTTATATTTGACTACAATTACCTTACTCTGCAGTTCCAGAATTACGGCTGCTAGTTTGCAACCACAACCACGGGCCAAACAGTAGTACACCACACCCCCCTCGTCGACGCAGGTCTTCAACATCGCCCTCGTCGGGCTTCTTGGCCTTCAAGGCGTGTCAGCATTTGAGGGTGAGTTCCGGTTTGCTTACCCCATAATAGATAATCCTACCAAGCTACCACATGGCTAATAAGTCTCGCAAAGTCACCATCTATAACAATGTTGCCGGATGCGATGCCAAAGACGACACCACGTATCGCATCATAACCGGAGCTAGCAGCGGGACGTGCTACACGTTTGACCGAAACATGCCCGGCACCGACTGCGCGGAATACACTAGAGGCGGCTGGGGGGGGCCGGGCGGCTGTACGAGCGGGTCGCTTCTTCCAAAGTCGGCGTTGCAGAAAAACGGAAACGGACCAGCCTGCACCTTTTACTCAAAAGAGGAATGCGGGGGGTCATCTACTACGACAGTGGATGTTTGCGTTGATGGCACAGCCATAGGACTCGACACTTTTGCCTCATTCAGGTGCTCGGTAAGCACACGCTGGCCCATTATGAGCTCTTTAAAACATGGAACTGAACGGGTTTTTGCTGACAGACTGTGCTTTCGGTCAATAGTAAGATAGTACTATCGATACTAGGCAACCGGTGATCTTTTGTTCTGATGCATTGAATAATATAGAGATATTGGAGATTTACGGAGGACTCAGGAGGCATTACTAGTACTAGTACTAGTACGAAGCGATTACGAATCTAGTTGTCTTTAATAATAAGGATCATTTAAAAGTGTATTGTCTTTATAGTAGGTGATAACAAGATGGGTAAAGCGAGGTAGAAGACCCCTACAATCTCTTGCTAGAAACCTCGACATGAACCGAGCAAACCGGCTGCTCAGTCGATATGGCCACGACGACTTCGCTCTGAAGCGAAACACGCACTTGATACCTACGACTACGACCAGTTCCGGTAGTCCCAGAATCCCAGCAAACAGACTTGACCGCAGGGAGATCAGAATAAAAGCTGACGAGCCTGGCCTGCTGGAACGCACCCGCGACATCGCCTCCGGTTATTTCTTTTTCAGACATTTCACTGCCCCACTTGAAAACACGACATTTCATGTCGACTGTCCGGACAAAGATGCCCACACGTCCTATGGGCCTTCCTTTGCTGCCAGTATCGCTCAAGACCCGACAGCAGACCCCGCCGACAAAGCCCGAGACGCCGGTCATGCCGGTGTGGAAGATGCGGTTGAAAATGTCCCAGCTGGACTTCGGGAACACCGTCTCGATCTGGAGATATGGGTGGACGGGGAAGTGAATTGGAGGGTAGTGGTAATACCGACCCATCTTGCTGCCTAGTGACCCTGACGGCGCAGGCGAGGCCTGACAAGAAGCAGCGATATAGATAGTTTGAGGGCTCATGGACTCGTTCCAATCAAGGTTATCATTGTCTAGGTGGCCGATCAACGGGGCTTGAGCAAGGCGGACAAAGGAGCTTTGACCAACTTTCTTGAGGTAGATGCCTATGCCGGGGGGCCTGTGGAAGTTGGCAAGGCAGAGAAAGTAGCCCCGTGGAAGCCTCGCCTCAACGTCGATATTCTTGGATACCCGGAGCTCCGTCGTTATACGCAGGCCCCTGTTTGTCATGGAAAACTCTGGCACAAAGGTGCGAGAAGCTGCCAGATGTGTGGATAGCTCCCGGACAAGGTCTCGGTTGGCAAAGACACGGGGTGATTCTGCCAGCACGCCACAGAGGTACGGGTCGATGATGCCACCGCTTGTTCTTTGGCTGGCGTTCCAGGCAAAGATGCTGAGATCGTTTGTGTGCCTGATGATCTCCTCTTGGAGTCGCGTAAACGCCTTTGGACCCTCGCCGTAGATCAAGGCCATATTGACCTCAAAGATGCCGAGGAGACTATACGCCATATCCTCTTCTCGTGTCGTTTTTCTACTGGCGGCCCAGGACATCTTCTCTGCCGCTGATATGCCGCCCAACGCGGCAGTACCGAGGAGGATATCCCTGCGTATGCCAGTGACACGCGAGATAGTCTCTTGAAGGCTCTCCTTGGTTCCTCGATTGTTCCAGTCTCGGTCGAGGAATTGGACATCCTTGGGGGCGATTAGTTCCTGCAGAGTCCAGCCCCTTGTTGTCCAGCGACATGTCTCCAGTCCGAGGTCGATGTCGGCATCTGGTTTGAGATCCTCGAGGTAAGTGAAACATACTGCCGCATTCTTGTACCACTGGAACATGGAGTTGATAGCCTCAGAGAGCTCGGCACTACTTCTCTTATCAATGCAGCACGTGTCGATCCAGACGTAGTGGATGTTGCGGAGCGTGGCCTGTTTGATGGTCTCTCGGATCTTGCAGTACTTGTTCCGAGTGTCATGAGCAGGATAGCATGCCATATCCTCGAGCTTGGGTTCGTTATCGCCCCATGTGTGGGACAAAATTGCGTATGCCGGGGCGCCAGCCGGCTCCCAGTCCTCGAGCTTTCCGGTCGCCACATTGATGAGTCTCATGTTGTATTATAATGGTGAATAGCGCTTCCACTTTGGATAGTAGAGGATTGACGGCTTTCTGCAAGAAATGAGGCGCTCTGGACTCGGAGTTTGTTCTGCCCGCTTTGCGGCTGAGTCGTTGAGTTGACAACGCTATCCTCTTCTTGGACTTTGCAGGTAGTGGCGTCCAACCATGTCTGTATATTTCCATGTAGCGATAACTCACGACTGAAGAAGGCCGCGACTCGGCATTTTGGTGTGCCTGGGGCAGAAAGTGCAGAATATCTGCGGGAAATCTCTTACTCCCTTTGCCGTCATCACCCCTTATCGTCACGTTTCAAACTTCTCTGGGCGGGCTACCTCTCCGAATCGAGCTGGGATTCCCAGACACCAGGCCGCTGTTATCCAGCGCCATCATACTCGCTCCTCGATTCGAACCGCGGCCCCAACATACCAGTAGCATGGCCAGCACAGCATCACGGAGGTCCGGTGTCTTGGGTTGGAGGTGGCCTCCCGGGGAAGAACGAGCGGAGCACACTAGCACAGTTGAAAGCTTCACTGACCGCGCGCGACCCGGACCGGGCGATCTGCGCTACCTCGGACTCTCTATCCGCGTCTGCCGTATCGTCCTCTTCGTCATACTCCTTCTCATCGTCATTCTATTCGTCACACTCTTCGGGGTCCAGACCAGTGCCCTGCTTAAACAAGCTATTGCCACCAACAAGGTCATTGACATGAACTGCTCAACCAACCAGGCGCCAGCCACCTACGTTCCTCGCCTTCACCGAGATTCCATTTTCTCCATCTACTGCAGCCGGGATATTTCCACCCACGACCTTTTCGATATCATCACGCCCGACTTTGAGGCCTGTATGGACTCGTGCTCCAACCAGCGTTACATAGCTACTGGCACTACCGAGATCCAACAAGCAAACCAGTCCTCCCTGTCTAGGCCTTGCGAGGCCGTCACATTTGTCCCCCAGTTGCTCAACACGACGCTAGCTCTAGAGTGGGAATGGGGGGGAAATTGCTTCCTCAAATATGGCCCGTTGTCAACGGCAGATCTGAAGCCTAACCCTAGAAGGGGCGGGGACGAATTCTTGTGCAATGCTGCCATTATCTTGTCATGACGATTTCTTTCTTTCTTTCTTTTTTTTCATTATCGCAGCGGTTTTGTTGTTCACTCGCTGTACTCAATCACACCAAGGAGGCGGCCAACACCGCCCTTACATCATCATCGGAAGAGTGGTGCGATAAGCTCTTACGGTCCTTTACTTGGACTCGATCTAGACATGGTTATCTGGGTGTCTCTCACATTTTTCGTTTTACGAGGTCTTTTGATTGATTCTTTCTGGATTTTCATTCTGCTATTAGTAGTAACACAAACTTATATAAGGATGAAAATGCATTTTAAGTGAATATAAGAGTCCAGCAAGCAGACAACTAAAATCCTAGAGCGGGAGAAGTAAAGATGACTAGATTCTGGACAAAAATGAACGAAACTCCATATCCCACCGATATTCTCTGACCGGGCTCCTTCTCAAAGTTGAAACGTTGGCGTACAGACAGATTACCATGGAACAAACCAACACTGTTCACTCGGAATCATTCGAGCCCTCCAAGTCCAACACGACTGTGACCATCGGATACAGCTCATCCTCAGGATCACCTGCAAACATTTCGGGATACGGCAGTTCAGCCCTCGTGACATTGGTAGTCGTGATGGACAAGACAGTCGGCACCGTCACATCCCGTGTAAGAAGGAACTCGGAGGGGCTGTTTAGATGGGCCAAGTTAACCAAGCAAGAACCTAATAATTTATCGCCTAACAATCGGCTATATGACTTCAAATGAGAAGGTATAAAGGCACAAAGAGTAAACCAAACAATAACAACTCTTGAGCTGGAAGAAGAAAAGGGTTTGTTTGTACGTTTGATGGGGAAAAGAGTTATCCAAAGTAATTCAAGTATGTACATGAAATGGAACAAGTTCCGCCGTCTGCTGATCCTCTCTTGATCCCTCCTCTCCTCTTCTTTACATCCTCACTCACTCACTCACTCACTCAGCTTCGTACCTGTATGCAGTGTATCTTGACAAAGGCAAGCCACACGCTTACAAGCACTGGGAGTACCACTGGTTGGACTGTCTGCAGGTAGAGCCCGAGACGCAGCAGGTAGGTCCGTTCCAGCCCTGGCCACCGCATTGTCCCCACTTCTGGGCGCACTGTTTTTTGAAAATCTTGTCAGCATACTGTTTTACACTTCAGGTGATGGGATAAAAAGGGCAGGTAAACATACGTTGCCACCACCGTTACCGGGGTTAGTAGGGTTGGTAACAGGAGGATCAGGGTTAGTAACAGGAGGCTGGGTACCACCACCGCCGCCAGAAGAGCTGCCGCCAACATTGATGGTCGAGCTGCCAGACGAGAAGTAACCCTCGGTAGCAACAATCTGGTAATCATGAGTACCAAGAGTGAGACCAGACTGCTGCCACGCGCGGTAGTGGTTGTTCATGGTGACGGTGCCACCGGTGCGCTTGGAGCGGCGGACGGACCAATACTGGTAGAAGGTGGCGGTTCCCTCGATGGAGGGCTGCTGGACGCGCTGGGTGCGGTAGATGTCGTAGGTCGCGCCGTCCGAGGTGATGGTTCCCAGACGCGAGGCGCCGGTGGAAGGGTCGTAGGTTCCGAAGTTCTCGACGACGTAGTATTCTACCAGCGGGTTGCGGGTCCATCCGTAGACGGCGAGGTAGGAGTTGCCGTTGGGGTTGTAGGTTCCGGTGTAGTTGATCACACTTTGGAAAAGGGGAAATGTTAGTTTGTTATGATGGCAAAAAGGGGGAGAGTAAACATACCGGTCCCACGAACCGGGGTTCCATCCCTTACCACCGACCCAGTTGCCGTTGCCGGACCACCGGGAGGAGTATTGACCACCGGCCTCGTTGGTGTACTGGACATTGCCGGCTCCGTCGGTCCAGAAGGAGTAGTAGTAGCCGTTGTGGGTGCCCGTGGCGGACCGGGTGAGGGTCTGACGCTTGTGCATGCCGGGGAGCTCACCGGGGGCGGCGAAGACGCCGGCCGCCAGCGTCGAGGCAGCGACGAGGAGGGAAGTGAGGGTCACCATTTTGTCTGACTGACTGTTTCCTTTACTCGAGTTGGGACTTGAGTAAATTGTCTGAGGAATGGGATGAGGGAGCGGTAGAGAAATCGGGGGAAAGGAGACGGGATGGGATGAAGAATGTGTTTATATACTTTTTTCATTCCGTCTTGTCCATTTCTTGGTTTCTCTTGTTCAATGCCACCTCGAAAGTCTTGTTCATGCGGCAGGGCCGTTCTGGGATCTACGGCACGAAGTTCAGGTAACGTACTGGAGTGGCGGTTTGGGACAGAGACTGGGTTGTTCATGCGATCCCCACAAGGATGGCAAGCCACCGTCTTGGCTACCTAAGCAACTTTTGGCTCTGTGGCACCATGCCGCCGTCTTGTCCGATCGCTGTTGAAGGCAAGAATCGCGGAGATGAATGCAAGTTCTCGTCACGGTCGGGAGCTTCTATCCGAAACGATGTAACCTTGGTTGTGGAGATGACCTCGCTTTTTGTCTGATCGGGGACCCGGGGACTAGCAAGAAAGTAGACGATCGGAGTGTTTCCTGCTAGCGTCTGGCCGAGAGATTCAAGCATTGAACAATTCCCCTGATGATTTCAATGCTGCTGGAAAAAATACCAGATATGGTCGTTTTGCTGTTATTTCGCTATCCCCGATTGTCGACGATTCTGCTGCTCGGTTCTCTAGATTTCCATGACGGACTATGAATATACAGAGATATTAACCCTTTATTACCGGTCTTGGTCTTGTTCTTGGTATGCTCTTGGTCCTCATGTTTCCTTGATCAACAAGATAGTGAGAGGCACCCTTGTCATATTAACGGGTGTATGCTCCCGGGAAGCTGGCACAGGAGGCGCCACAAGTTGGGCGCAGTCCCGATCAACATGGGGTGATTTGGAGAAAGTTGGAGAACGCTTTGTTATGCTAACCCCTTTAATTTTGCACGAAACCTGGTTTTAGGCATGTATTTGCGTATTGTTTCCATTTCGTTTCCGAAATCAAGATGAACACTTTATTTCGTTCGACTGGCCTTCACCAGCTACCCGGTTTGATGCCCAGACTTTTAATATGAGATATAGTGTCACCCGATGCGGAAGAAAACTGTTCAGCGCTTGCGCTGTTCAGCGGCAACTGACTGGTGCATGGCACTAAGAGGTCATGGTCAGCCTTGCAGAGACAAGCATGTCCTCTGGCCCCTTTTCCCCGGAACATACTGCACCCCAGAGCCGCCGCCGCTATGACAAGGTAGTAGTGCCGGTAGGTAGAGTACCTTTTGCGGGGGGGCCGAACCAGAGCCATCACTGGTCCAGCGAGTTGAGGCGTTGGGGTGTTAGTGGCTGTTGGGGTTGGGCATCCGAACCGACAACCACTACCGATTTGAACCGGCGGCTAAATACACCCCAATGCGACCCTGTTCTTCGTCGAGCTTCTGGAGAGGGCATAGAACGGTTTGGGGTGATCGTCATCACTCGCCGTAAGTGGTAATCACCGGCCCCTAGCCTCCCGAGAAATTCTGGGGTCGAACCGGGAACCGGGGCCCGCCGACAGGGGTCATCGTGGTGCTTAAACCTTGAACCGGGCTTGTCAAGTTACTCACGTGTCGTCGCTTGCGCGTTCCATGGCCAGTGTCAAAGACGCGAATGTCACTGAGAAGATGTTTGACCAACTCGATTCGCTCGCATAAGCTCTCCGGTATTTGACGCCCACAGCACCAAGAAACGGCTTGCAAAAGGTTGCCAATCAGATCCGGACGGTTAAAGGCAGAAATGACACCGGATAAAAAGAGCCATGAGTGCAGTGGCAGCCAGGCCCGGGGATGTGAATGGCCTACGGAGTAGAGCCTAGACTATCGTGAGATGGGGCTCATGAGAGGCAAACAAGAGTGGATATCAAGACGAGCAGAGCGAATCGCCGGGACGACGAGCCCGCATTGGACCAAGATCTTCTCAGAGAATCATGGTCGAGATCTTGCATCCAAAACATGAATGGCGTCGACAAGTTGCAAGGCCGAGGTGTCTGAGAATATCTCTGCGTAACACTGCTGACTCTAATTCAAGATCGTGTGGCACTCGGCGGAGGGGAAGAGTCAAACAAAACATTCCGGGTAGCATTGAATGTCTTAATTCTCGTCTCGAATTCCTATTTTGACACGATGCCACAAAGAGATCATTGATAAGCAGCTAGAGCCGAGCGAATATCATGACATTGGGCTTGTTGTTGAATGTTGACGGCCGTAAGATGCTCCTCAACCTGGACCAGGTTCAGCCACTCGAGGGAATTCAAGCCGCCACTGTCGCTAGTGTCCACCTCGGTCCCCGTGGAGAATATGTTTACGTACCTGGTAGGAAAAAGGCACGACCGGGGGCCCGTTATTCGTCCGCGACCCGGCCCGGCCGTCCATCCATCCACCCCGGGGTGACCCCACAGGTAGTCCTACTACTACTAATAGCTGGGGCAAGACTACTACTACACGTGTAGGTATTGGTCTACAGGCATATACTACAAGGACGGTTAAGCTTCCAGGGTTCCATAAAGCCGAGGCGCAAGAAACCGAAACCGAATCTCGCCCCTTTTCTGGGCTCTCTGGTCCAAGGTGCGCATCCCATTCCCGTCTGATGCAATTCCTTGGAGGTTATCGCGTTATAAAAGTATCTCATGAGTTCACATGCGTCATGTATCATCTGGATAAGCTCTGTTCGTCTGCTACAGTATGTGATGTTGGTCGCCAGCGTATCCGAGACATTTACTCGACCCGGTAAGAGACCAGAACATGACAGGAGCTCGGAACCTGTTGAAAACGGTGGTTTTGTACGCTTTCGTCAGCTAATCGGCCCATGCAATTAAGGGCCGACAACAATGCTTTGTTGCCCCGTTTTCATCAAAATGGCTTTGTTTAACTAGGCTCTTCATTGTTCAGAACCTAAATACATACGGCAGCATTTACTATGTCATTTATCTATAAGAAGAGGTTGGTTTCCACCTCTCAATTATAACTACTACTTCTTCTACTACCTACTCCTATTACTAAAAACACTACTATTTTCCTACACTTAGCGGATAACTAGCTTGCTTAGTATAAGAATTTCCTCATTCAGGTTTAGTCATAGCTCCTTGATGATTATATCAATAGTATCGGCAGCGAAAAGCCCGGCGAGAAACTTAAATCCTTCCTGAAGAAGCCAGTCAGGCCGATTCGCCCTAAGTCGTAATGTTAAGGAGCTGTGACTGCACTTGAATGAGGAAATAATTATACCAAACGAGCTAGTTATCCGCTAAGTGCAGGGAAAAGCTGGTGTTTTTATGTGCAAGTGGTGGCAGGCAAAGTCGGAGCTTACTCACCGCCCACAGTTTGTCCTTTCAGCCTGCTGGATTAGCTTCCACGTGTGTATTGAACAAAGAAATGCAAATTCTAGAAGTGCTCTAGCCAGTATCTAAGCTTCAGAATAAGCAATGAGAATCTGTGCGTCCATCCCGTGCCGTGAAGATAAAGAGACAAGCCAGCCGCACTGTGGCTCAGAGGAAGGAGAGGACAGGCTGAACTTTCTGCTTTCACCTTTGATACCACTATCGAAGCATTGTGGCAACTGCCATCTTCTGTGGAGCCAATTCAAACCTTTCTCGATCCTGGCACATGGCCATGGTGAAGCTCATCGTCGTTGTGGTTACTGGTTTTGATCGAGATCCGGGAGCCAACCCAAACCATACCTATGGCCTTGTGCTGGGTCCCGAAGATAACTGAGAAGAGCCCGTAGCTACCAGATCCGTAGTGTCTGAGTCAATCCTCTTTTTCTCGGGCCTGGTGCCAGAAGTATACAGGTCCAGCTTGCTCCGCTTCTCCGACATCATGGACTGCCCACCCGTCGTGGGCACAGTGTCCACAAGGAGCGCCTCCAACCTAGGGTCATTAATCACTCCGTCGCCCAGGGCCCCGTCCTGCTTTAATCCACCGCCTCCAACTGTCAGGACTCGCCTCTCAGGCTCCCCAGCCCCGAGTGCCCGTCTCCGGCGCCTCTTCTCTTGATAGAGTGACCACAAGGGCAGCAGCGCCGGGATGGACACGCACACCATGAAGATTCCCCGCTCGTAAAAGGTCACGAGGGAGCCGATGACGCCGTCTTGAGCAGGAGTCCATGTTATGACCAAGTAGAGCTTGTAAATACCGCATCCAGCAGCCCTGTTTATGTGTAAGAGATGTTAGACGACCAGAACTATCCGAAGAAAAACCAAGACAGAAAGAGATGACTTACAACAAAGTGAGACTTAACGAACCGCAAATCAGAAGTTTCCTGCTCCTCTTCATTCTCACATTGCGAAGCATAAACCATGGGAACAGGGCGCAGAAAAAGTCGGTAAAGACGGACCAACCTGTTCAGAGGCGGCAAATTAGTACTCGTTGGTTTACAAAAAAGAAAAAAAGAAAAGAAAACGTTGTTTCGTATCTTAACGGCGGCCAAAGGACAAGCTCCAATGAGGAATGAGCTTTGCCTAGAATTAGAAAAAAAAAGACTCAAGCTCACTAAAATACACCCATGATGGGTAGGTCGAAACGTCTCTGATATTCGGGTTGAAGGGTTCCGAGTAAAACAGACGAATAGTTCGAGATACATGATGGCCATAAGCACAGAGAGGCATATGGTCGGGATGAGGACAATAATCAGCACGCGTCTGTGCCTAGACTCGTCGAGGAAGGTAGCAAGTCAATAACCGACTCTTTCTCGCAAATACAAGATATAACGCACCATTTATTCACCGCCAGACGATACAAGAAAGCAATGACGGCAGACCGGACCAAAGCCTCCTCAAGCGCGCCGAAAAACAAGGCGACACCAAAGATGATCTCGGCCCTGAAGTGCAAGTCCGGGTCGGGTGACATGTAGTACCCCATGACACTCCATCCCTGGTACATGGGGAAGAAGCTGACCGTGGTGAGGACTCCCTTGATGACAGCAAAGATCCAGGCCGAGAGCAGAATCCAATCGTCGTAGCTTAGTCGGTCGGGACCAAGACGGTAGCGTGTCGCCAGGCGGGCGAAGACGAACATGCCTGACACTAGTACCCATACAATCATGGTGATCGTGCAGTGTCTCCAGTTGTTGCCGCCTATGTGGGCCATTTTTAACTTCAAATGACTACATCGGCGAGAGTCACAGGCGTAAGACGGTACGCATGGACAGTCGTCAAAAAGGCTCAACAGTCAAAGTAGTTCGTAGTGTCGAGGCACTGCCGCACTGTAGGCATCTCTCGTCCCCTGGAAGGGAAAAGGCTCCGAATTCAGTATTAGTGGGTAACAGATACCAGACCTTGTGTAAAAGACTCAACTCACGGAGAAAGGTGAACTTTGTGAGCATCACACAGCAGGTAGGACTGGGAGGGGCATCTACACGTTTTACTACTTTCAATGAACTCACCAATCGCTCAATGGGGAAAGACGAACCCGAGCCTTTGGTAAGTTCGGAATTTGCGCCGGAAGGGGTAATTGGCCAAGAAGCAAACAAAGGATGGGAACAAAGTCTGGTCTCCCGGCCGTGTAGACCTGCCGAATATCCGGGCCGGGAATGACACTGTTAGCGACCCGAAGTTTGTTTCTTCGTATTCGTAAACAATAAACAGAGGTTTTGTCAAGCACGTGGGATCACAGTGCAGTCAGACCTGCAGTCACCTGCACATGACGATCAGAGACATCACGATAACCTTGCTATAACGATGTACACAGGAAACTGATGTAAACTGTATGTATATAAATTATACCGGATCATGAGAAGTATCTTAGACTGTTAGTACATGGTTTCTCTGCTCATTATACAACTAAAGTGGCGTATAAACCTCCGGGTGAGAGCGTTAAAAATCAGTCGACACTCCAACCACTTGCGTATCAACGAAACTTGTACTCTTTCCATTCTAACCGGTCCAGCTTGGTCCGATCAAAGTCCGGGTCTAGTAGTCCGATATATCCCGGTACATAGGCCGGTCCGATGAGTGCATATCTTGGCATGGGGTCATCATAATCCCGGCGTCTCTTTGGGTCCTCCCGCTTTTGGCGCGCAATCATCGGGACGGGCACCCCACGGAGGAGCACTATCTCATCGCCCAGTTCGGCGTGGGTAGGCGCTGCTCCAGCATGACCGCCATCGGCCGAGACGAAGAGTTTCTGCTGACGGCGATACATGCATTTGAATAGAATATTAATAACTTCGAGTAAATCTGAGTTGTCGGGCGCGTTCAACTCGCCCATAAGCAACAAGATGGCCTGGTAGTCGTCCTGGAGTGGCACCAAGCTCAACTTTTGAGCGTCACGGTGCGATT
This sequence comes from Rhypophila decipiens, assembly GCA_033297075.1. Classification (NCBI taxonomy): domain Eukaryota; kingdom Fungi; phylum Ascomycota; class Sordariomycetes; order Sordariales; family Naviculisporaceae; genus Rhypophila; species Rhypophila decipiens. Next base: position 73,226 of record MU858107.1, on the reverse strand, counting down.
TGAAGAAAAGGAGTAGAAACCCGTCGAACTTTTCAGCCGCATTCTGAACTGTTGGGTGGATTGGGTATGCTTTAGGCTGGGGTTCGTAGTTGCGTGAGTGGAGGATGCTGAAAGCCACGCGGGCAACCCCGTCGTAGATGTCGCTGACGGGTAAGTGCTGTCGAAGGTCGAAAAGCCCGCGGGAGAGAATGGTGAGATTGGTGCGCAGGTCGGACTCGGTGAACAGCTCGGATGAGGTGTGCGTTAAGCTGCCGATCTTGGCACCCTCGATGGTCAGCTCGCCGTCTTGGATCATTACCTTGAGGTCAGCGTCAGAGGAGCTTTTCCTTCCCAGGTGGCCGTAGATATGCCGTGGCTCCACCCATACCCTCTGCGCAGCATATCTCCAGTCCGGTACCCATGATGGGCAATCCGGGTCTGGAAGCCACGGAGGTTCGGAGACCACAGCACCGACGTCAACGAGCAAGGTGACGAGAGAAGGCTGCCATCTCACCAAGTCTGTGAAGAGATTCTCGTATACCTTACCTAGTGATTCATTTAGGTTGGCTGGGCGCGAGATATTGACCCCCAGGTTAGCGAGGACACCGTGCATGGCGAATGACTTGTCCTTGGGATTGGTGGCCTGTCGTTCCCGCAAAGCACGGAGAACCCCAGTAAGGGTCTGGTTGTCTGCAATACCGTCCCCGGTCTCTGGCGTGGCTTTCAGCTTGGCCAATCCTTTACTGCTCTTGGCCACAGCAACGAACCCGACCATCATCCAGCTGGTGAAGAAGACCCACGCCAATATGGATACTATCAGCTCGAGGGGATATAAAATACCACTGTTTCCGGGCTTTTCTAACGACCCGTTGGCTAAAGGCAAGTAGAAGGCAACTATACACCCGACGGCTGCAATGTTGGCCATCGATACCCTGACCCATAGTGATGCGCCGTAATAGAGCCGATAGATATGGAACTCAGAAAGTACCTTCGTATGGTACTTATGTACGGACCACCTCCTGGAGGCACTCGGTCCCTCGTTTATAGAAGGGACTTGGCGGAGCTGGACACCGTTCAACTCGGTGGGACGCGTGGCATGGAGCCAGATTCGGAACAGTTGTGACCAAGCAGCCAGCGGCGGGTAGGCTTCGACCCGTATTTTTTTTGTAGTTGTCCTCGTCGTCGAGTATGGACTCGTACAAGTGGTGTACGCTCTGGGAGCCTGCCCCGAGCGAGAGTGCTCCTTGGAGTGAGGCCCAGTCAATGGTGTGATGACCGCAAAGTGTGATTGGATTAGACGCGAGAATGATCTCCTGGAAAGTCCACACACGATTGAGCCATTCACAGTCAAGGAGGCCGACGAGATGGTGAACGTTGATGTCTAATCCCCAGAGCCAGCGTGCCCACTTAGACGACACCCGGGCTCTCCAAACTGTGTGGTGATAATGGTCAGCAGCTCCGTATTGACAACGAAAAGGGGGAATACGACAGACAAACGTACTTCTAAAACGGAACCACCGATATTCCATGTGCAGACGAAGCATATCCAGAGCTGCCATTCGCCTCTCTTTCTTGATCGATCGAGTCGTGTTTGGTCCAGTCATCCAGGGAATCCCAGGGGTAGTCGGTTGGATGCTGCCCACCGCTTTTATCCATCGGATCACACTGTCTGCCTTTTCCACGCTGCCGGTTCCACGCCAGATATACACGGCTTGGGCGTGAGTAGATGCGGTCCATGAGAGGAACCTGCCTTCCCTTTTCAACATGGGATTTCTGATTGATACATATCGCGTCCACCCAGATCGTGACGCGACGTTTGCGGCCGTATATATTGCGGAGAGCTTGCAGTGCTTGTAGGCATGAGCTGGTGATTGGGATATCCACCTCGGTCATCTCGCCATGGGACACGGTTCGACACCTAATGGTGTGCTGCTCGCTGGGCGGGTCCTTGCCCCAAACATATGAGAGAGCGGTGAACTCGGGGCTTTTGTCTAGGCAGACGACATCAAGGAGGCCGCTTAGCTGAGCGGAAGGTGTCTGATCGGGGTCCAGGTGCAAGACACGGATTGCATCGGGGCGGTCCGAGGGAAGAGGAAGAGCATCATAAAGATGAGAAGAGGTCAGCTTGAGTGACGTTGTGGGACGAAGCCTCGAGATGTCCAGTGGAAGAAGGGATACTGCGCCGCTTGGACTGGGCTGTGGGTGTAGCTCCATCTCGACATTAATTCCGCACCTGTGAATTTGTGAGGAGTTATGGAGGGTCAACAGATCAGACAGAATATTGACATGATACACAATCTTGAGATGAAATCGAAGCTCTTGGCCTAGTGTCAAGTGTCAATAGGTCCAAGACAAGCGCCACTTCTTGAGGCTCACATTTTCAATGTCCTGGTATGTCCATTCTCGGAATTTTCGCATGCTTGACTCTCCGGTTTTTGATGTTGCGACCTGACGTGCAGCTGCGGGCTCTGATTCGACAGCAATCACCACGGGCAATTTTTGAAACTGCCCTGACAGTGGTCTTAGCCGCCCGGCCTGCCGGGGTCCCGCGTCGGCGCGTACCATGGACCCACCTTTTGGCCTTGCTCCGGCCGCCGCCTGGTGGCCAACCGGTTTCCAATCTCCCGAGTTCCCGTACTGGGGCAGGAAGGTACCAAGGATACCTATTGCACTACAGTTTTAGCTCCCCACGAGGAGGTAAGTACATAGAGACCCGGCCCGGGGATCGTGGGGTGGGGCATCCGATCCTTATCTCTCGTCGGCCCCCACGTAACATGATCTTATCGCCGAGTGGTTCCCCGGTGTACACTCACCACGCGGTGTGATGTCAGTCAAGCAAGCCACTATCTTCTTATCTAAGGAACTGTACAGCAACAATCAGTATCTGAATATCTCCTTCCGCAGTGTGCATCGTGACTTCCCCGCAACTTTACCCTGTTTCATAGACCTGCGAGGAAGTTAATACCGGCACCACTTCTCCAGCGTTGATCCTCTTGTGCAGAGCATGACTTTGGTGTTGTAAAAAGGCTCTGCAAACTCGGTTTACATTGCCCAGACGCTGGGGACTCTCCTGGGCCTGTGGCACAAGACACGAATCACCGAGCCGTAAACTTGCTCCTCAGTAGTCGTCCATTCATGTCATGAACAATGGCCGAACCAATTGCATCCCCTCTCCCAGATGAATCATCTCCATTAATCACCAACCGACGACCAACTCACGCAAGTCGTGCCTCGCATCAAAGCCGCCGGAGCTCCCACCTCTCTGGCCGAACATCAGCGCATTACTCCCCCCTCCCATTCAACTCGCCAAATAGCGAGAATAACCAGCATGAACACATCCTCGAACCGGGAGCAACTCCCTACGACGCAGATGTCGAGTCCCTCATCTCCTCGGCCATATCCAAGGACGAACGAGCGCTCATGCACAACAGCGTGCTAGGCGAGCGTCTGCCCTACAACGATTACACAACCATCGACTGGCTACACGACCTGGTCAAGGACAATGTTCGACATCGACGACAGCGAAGAACGGGTCTCCATGCCGGAAGCAGTGCCAGACTTGACCGAATAAGGATCCAGGTCTGGGAGTGGTGGGATGCAGCCCAGGGATGGGTCGCCGCGGCCCTGATCGGAATCATAACAGCTTGTATCGCCTTCGTGGTAGACATCAGCGTCGTGACCGTGGCGGACTGGAAAGAAGGCTACTGCGACCGGAGTATCTGGCTCAATCGTCGAGAGTGCTGCCCTGTCGACAAAAGTCCATCATTGGGCGTCTTCGGAACCTGCGACGACTGGGTATCATGGAGCGGCATCCCCCCATCCTCCTCCATCGACGACGACGACCTCGATCTAATCCCCTATACGAAAGCATACGCCATCTACGTCCTCTTTGCCCTCCTGTTCGGCCTAATAGCAGGGTTCGTCACCCTCACCACCAAGACCAACCTTCCCTCGGTAAATAACGACAACACTGATCCAACAAAAATGCAGGAAAAGGGAAAAGTAATGTATCCAACATCAGGCTCAGGAATCCCCGAAATCAAGACAATCCTCTCGGGCTTCGTAATCTCGCCCTCTTTCCTATCCCCCTCGGTGCTCTTGACAAAAGCAATCGGAGCAACCTTTGCAGTCTCAACAGGCATGTGTCTAGGCAAAGAAGGTCCCTTTGTCCATATCTCCGCCTGCGTGGGCTCTTTGGTCTCCAAGCTATTCCCGAAATACCGTTCCAATGCCAACTCGGCCAAGTACCGCCAACTCCTGTCCATAGCCTGCTCAGCTGGTCTGAGCGTGGCATTTGGAGCGCCCATCGGCGGGGTCTTATTCAGCTACGAGGAGATCAGCACCTATTTCCCGAGACGAGTAATGTGGCGTTCGTTTTTGTGCAGTTTATTCGCGGCAATGGTAATCAAGGCTTTGAACCCGACTGGCACGGGGAAGTTAGTTTTGTTCGAGACACATTACGGCGTAGATTATCAGGCGGGGCATTATCTTGTGTTCTGGGGTCTTGGAGTTGCCGGCGGGATTTATGGCGGCATATTTTGCAAGGCCAATTTCCTGTGGAGTAAGTGGTTCCGTAAGTTAGGGTTTATGAAGAGAAGCAGTCCAGTATTTGAGGTACTGTTGGTCGTCTTTTTTACGGCTGTTTTGCAGTTTCCGAATCGGTTGATTAGGCAGACTGGGGATATTGTTATGGAGGAGTTGCTTGTGGATTGTTCACATGATGGGGATGGGAAGATGTCTTGGCTGTGTAGACAGGAGGGGAGGACCGAGGAGGAGGGCGGCAAGGGGCTGTATTATGCTTGGCTTATCTCGGGGACGTTGGTCAAGTTGTTGTTGACGATTATCACCTTTGGATGTAAAGTGCCGAGCGGCATCATCATCCCGTCGCTGGACGCAGGGGCGTTGTTTGGCCGGATGGTGGGTCAGCTTGTCCCGGGGATCTCGCCTGGGATCTTTGCCATGGTTGGGTCGGCGGCTTTTCTTGCGGGAGTGAGTCGCATGACGGTTAGTCTGGCGGTCATCATGTTTGAGCTGACGGGCGAGGTGAACTTTATCCCGCCGTTCATGGTGGCCATCTTGACGGCGAAGTGGGTAGCTGATGCCATCAGCGCAGACGGAGTCTATGATCTGGCGCAGCACTTGCTTGGCCATCCGTTCTTGGACTCTGAACATGCCCTTGACAAGGTCCGGAAGCTGGATCCGGACCCGGACCCGGGTTCGGGACACAAGGGCACCATGGAGGACTTGATCCCTCCTGCTAACACCATGGACGAGATCACGCTCTTTACAGGCCCGGACTTCCGCGTCAGAAAGGCAACCCTGCGAGAGAAGCTGGCTCGACTTCGAGCACGGGGGCTGATGGATGCGGGACTGGTGCTTGTCAATGAGGCGTGCATTTGCCACGGCTATCTCCCCGAGGCAGAGCTGGAGTTTGCGCTTGAGGTCCTGGACGAGACAAGGGACGAGGAAGAGGATGATGGCCAAGAGGAGGTGGATCTTTGGGAGGGAGTTGTGTCGGAATTTGTTGATCGAAGTCCGTTGACCGTCACGGCTAAGGCGCCTGTCGAGTATGCGGTCGAGATGTTTGGGAAACTCGGCCTGAGGTATCTGATAATCGTGGAGGAGGAGACGGCCCGGGTTGTGGGCGTCGTTATCAAGAAGCGTCTGCTGAGCTATCTCGATGAACTGCGATAAACTCGCCATGGCTTGTCGAAAGTCTTCATCAACAATGATATACCTATGTAATTGTAATCGTCTGTTTCAGCATGGTCAAAGACCGTTCAATCCCAATAGTGGTTTCCCTTTTTATCTCTTCTCCCGTAATGTAAAGATCGGTCCAGACAAGAACCGCTGCGTTGTCGAGATAATGTTGGATTTGTCGAGCTGTCTCTAGCAGCTAGTTTATGACTGACCGTGCCTCCGCCCCGAATATGTACACGGTGATGGCTGTGTCACCTGTCCTGTCTCCCCGTTCTAATTCTCTTGCATGATTTCGTTTCCGCCAGCTCCGGCGTTCTTAGTTGCTCCGCGCGCCGCCCTTGGCCTCCCTGAGCTCGTTCATCTTGGCCACCCGCTTCTTGAACTCGACGTATTGGCATTTCTCGTATGAGTGTCTCTCGTCCTGGTTGCGTCGTAGAGGTGTTAGCAAAGAGTTGTCCAACTGTTACCAATCGCCAATTCTTTCGCCCGATTTCCTTCGACCAATGCTCCACGTACCTCGCACTTCCACGGCAGGTAGTATGTCTCGTAACGGCAGCGGTTCAGTGGGATGAGCAGGTGTGCGCAGCTATCACGGTAGGCGAGGGGGACCTTTGCCGCGCTCATTTCCTCACGGGTGGCCTCTGTCAATGACACCAACGTCAGCTGATTCTTTCCATTTGTGATGTTCGTCCCATTTGGGTTTGTCCGTCTATCGCACGTCGGTTTCGCGAGCTCGAGATGGCCGGTCGGTGCAATTGGGAGGGATTTCGCGTACTTCTAGGCTCCCCGGCCGACTCTGATCCTAACGCCATCTTGTCGTTTGTTTCTTTTGTGAATGTGCGAGTGAGACAGGCTCTCGTCGGGGATTTGTGGTGGCGTGGAGAGGGGCAGATGAGCGGGCAGGCCGGACTGCGAAGCTGCTGTTTTGGTGGCTCTCGTCGATGTCGTCGTCAAAAGCTCAAGGTGGAGCTGCTGAGCTTCCAAGTGCCAAGGAGCTCCGAGCTTTGAGAGTGCCAAGACCTGGCGGTTACTGGCTCCACGTGACAGCAGGCGTTTGGCTGCTGCTCATTGGCCAATTGCTCGTGGAAATCCCAGGGATTGACCCGCTGTTAGTGTCAGGGCCAGACTCTCTGCATAATATTAACATCTCGAAAACACCATGCGCAACTGGCGTTCTCTGAGATTGATATTCACCGGCCTCCGATCTCAACAGGTCCACGACGATTACTGGCCTCTTTCTTCTTGAAATGAAGCGATGTAGCATTCTTACCACATGCACAGCCTGCCTTGAGCTTCAAAACATTTTTCTTCCAATTGACCTCACCCACGCTCATTCCGGTCAATCACCCATTTCTGCCCTCCAGCTTGCCTTCTCACGACTGCACAGCGCCGGGGACGCATGATCGGGCTTCCAAATGCGTCTCGGCAGTTTGAATTGATGCAATCTACTCGAATGCTGTACCTGCCTTATCTGTCTTTAACCGCCCAATCGCCCCTTCCGTCAAGTGCTACAGGCACTTAACCGGTGCTATATCCCGCGATGTGCGACCTCTTGCCACTCTGGTTTGCCTCTTGGCGTGACTTGTCTCCAATGCCGACTCGGGAGTCTGCAAGTGATTGTTTACGACTTCTTGGAACTCATCTTGAGTCAACATCTCCCAAAGCAGAATCATGCATGTTGTTGGTGATTGGAGGGAAGTGTCTCACTTCACCGTTCGTCCTACCAAAAGATCGGATCAAACCCGGTATGAAGTGGTTCTAAAAGTCTAGAGTTGTCGATCGCCGTGGACCATGAGCCTCTCTAAATTAATCAAAATAAATTGCCTCTTTAATTTTCTTCTGGTCCTATCTCCGGCCTCAACACCACGGCCTTGATCGTTTATGCCCGGTTCAATGGTCCCGTGTCCTTACATTCCAGTCACCTCTGTTTTGGCCAGTCCCCGAATTTCTCACGCTTCTAGCTCCGTGCCTTCTGTTCAAAACCGGGCTTAGCAGCGGTATTCGGCGGCACCATGATCTCGATGGGATCGGTCTCGATCCTTTGGGTGCTTCTTCTGGTCTTGGCTTCTCTGTTTCAGGCCGATGCGTCCCCATTATGGCCAAACCTGACTCCTCCGCCGCTCGTCGCGGCCATCAGCGCGGGCTCCAAGGGCGGAAATGAGACATTCGAACAGCTGATTGACCACAAGAACCCGGAACTCGGGACCTTCTCCCAACGGTACTGGTGGGATTCGACTTACTGGGCCGGCCCGGGATCGCCCGTCCTGATCTTCACCCCGGGTGAGACGCAGGCTGACTTCTACACCGGCTATCTCACCAATCGGACCATCATGGGGCTCTACGCCCAGGAGATGGGAGCTGCCATGGTTCTTTTTGAGCGTATGGACTATTCTGCGCTACCTAGCCGCTGAGAGAATCACTGACAGAACATCTCTTAGACCGGTATTGGGGCGAGTCCTCCCCTTTCCAGTACCTCGATACCAAGAATCTGTCCTATCTCAACCTGGAAAATGCCGTCGCCGATATGGTCCATTTTGCCAAGAACGTCAAGTTGCCGTTTGACTCCGGGTATTCGAGCAATGCCCCGAACGCAGTAAGTATTCCGGCGGCTTGGCCATGAAGACTTCTGCCGTTGACTGACATTTAACGACCTCAGCCATGGATCAACGTGGGAGGAAGCTACAGCGGCGCCCTTGCAGCTTGGATAGACAGGATTGCACCCGGCACTTACTGGGCATATCACGCCAGTAGCGGTCCTGTTCAGGCAGTCTACGACTACTGGTCGTATTTCGTGCCCATCCAAAAAGGCATGCCAGCTAACTGCAGTGCGGATATTGCCCAGATCGTGGAACACGTCGACAAGGTGCTCGACGAGAAGAATGCGACGAACACGAAAGCTCTCAAGGAATCCTTCGGGCTGGGCGACCTTGCCTATGACGATGATTTTGCTGGGTAGATATGCCTCTCCCGAAGGACCGAGCTGCCTGACTGACAAACACCTCTGTATAGTGCACTGTCGAGCCCACTCGGGATGTGGCAAAGCATCTCGTTCACCTCCAACTACTCGCGCTTCTTCCAGATGTGCGACACCATTGAAGGAGTGCGGGCTGTAGACTTCCAAAACAATGGTAACAACGTCGCCGTGAATGGGACTGGAACGTGGAACAATACGATTTCAGCGCAGGGTGTTGGCCTTGAAAAGGCTCTTCCGAACTTTGCCGCATGGTACAAGCACGAATTTCTGCCTGGCTGTAAGTCAACATGATCAACTGGCCGCTTTCTTATGGTAGAAGGGAGAGCTGATCCTAATGAATATCAGACTGCGCAGACTACCAGTACCTCGATTGGAGGGACCCGAAATCAGCTGCCTGCTTTGACACGTACAACAAGACGAGCCCATTCGTCACTGACTGGTCTGTTAACAACACCATCATGAGACAGTGGTACTGGATGACGTGCAATGAGCCATTCTTCTACTGGCAAACGTGGGTGAAGTCACAATACCTCCTAGGATCAAAGCACAGAGTGAACTGACCATACGAAATGAACAACAGCGGTGCCCCAGACGGCCAGCCCAGCATCGCATCTCGCTACATTACACCCGAATACTTCCAACGACAGTGTGAATTGTTGTTTCCCACCGAGGACGGTGTCACGTATGGGTCGGGAGCAGGCAAGACCGCTGAATCCCTGAATGCCTGGACTGGCGGTTGGGATTTTGTCAATACCACGCGTGTACTCTGGGTTAATGGGTAAGCTTTCACCACTTGTCTCCTTCCAACATTTCTTCTAACATGATCAAGTGAATTCGATCCATGGCGCTCGGCCTCTGTATCATCCGAACTCCGCCCGGGCGGTCCTCTCCAGAGCACACCCGAAGTTCCAGTTTACCTGCTCTCCAAAGGCATCCACTGCAATGATCTGAACGTTAGAAACGCCCAGGCCAATAGTGATTTGAAGACGGCGCATAAATCCATGGTTAAGACTATGGTCAAGTGGGTCGATGACTTTTATCAGCTGAATGGCGGGAGAGGCTATCCTGGCAGCGCAAATGTCAAGAAGAAGCAAGGGCCTTTCTAGAGGTCCCTGTGATTCCCGATCGAGATTTTCGGGTTCTGAGAAGGGAGAATAACGGAGGGATGGTACGGCAATGGTTAGTACTGGGTAATACGAATAACGGCAGAAATAGCCAGAGAGAAGTATGGGGCACATTCTGCAATTTGGAAATGATAAACACCGAAGAGCAAGTTCGAAGATTTCCAAGAATATCCTATCCATGATTAGCCGAAGAGTGATATCGTTTCTTTGCAAATTGTCCTCCGAATGTTCAATTACCTCACACGCATACTTGTACCAGCTGGTTACGGGTCATCAGGTGGCGAGCTCTGTAATCTGTGTGGCAAGGCTAGAGATAGCAGTGGAAACCACGACCAAGATCCTTCCAGTGTTTATTCACTCATTAGTTCCAGTTATGTGCCAACATGTCTTATTCCACTCAGCATTGCATCCATATAGCCAAGGATAAAACTCTCTGTGTCATCCAAGGGCCACAGGATGAAGATGACGCTCGACAATCAAAGTGCACACCCTCTGTTCCATCGCGGAATTCCGCCAGCACAGGATGCATCTCGATGTCCGGATATAAATACGGGTATGGAAATAGATATGCCGTTGGATCCTGGGACTGCTAACCCAACTCCGAAGAGCAAAGGATATGGACCAGAAAGTTTTGCCAAATCTGCATTGTGGCTTGATTGACCAGAACTTGCACATGCTGTGATAAACAAAGGTTTATTTTTGAAGCCATCACGGTTGATAAGTTGTGGTGTGGTGACTTGGCGGCGCTGTAAGTGATGACCCAGACAACACAAGAAATGGGTAAGGGGTACGTAAATATGCAAATCCCAGACCCTTGCAGGCCTCTTATCTATGTCCAAAGTAACAGGCCCTATCGCCGAGGTAAGATTAAGCTACGACTGATGGGTGTACAGGGTAAATGTTCCCCAGTGGCGCTTCGGGCATTTTCTGTTTCATAGTTATTGACGAACTTGCGGAGGTGGTGTAACCCTAGGGTACGTGGAAACCTTTGGAATCTATGCATGAAATGGAGCTTTGGGATTTTGTATACCCGAATGTGGCTGCGTAATCACAACTATCTCCTTTCGAGTTTGCCATGTGATAATAATTTGGGGTCCATAGCTGAGAAAACATGGAGCTCGCTTGGTAACTGAATGCCTGGCAGCGGTTCAGCAGGCTCTCTTACAATATAGTACTCGGCTTCAACCAAGTATAAGGAAATTTATCTCCATTGTTGTTAAGTCTTGAAAGAGTATCTTCCGTAATAAGAAGATTTGGTGAGGTGGTGAGCCATGGCGCAGCGTGGTACGTGCCTAGGTCCTACCTAGGTTTTGTGGTTATTCATATCAACAATGAGAGACTTGCACCAACTACCCGCTTCTGGCATGATAAGCTTCTTAAATTGAGCAGTATAGCTATCGTCATCGTGTTGACCATGGTATTCGGAGCCATGGTTGGACAATCACAATGATACACTGCAATGGAAAGGAGCTGCCTCTGAAAGCGCAGTTATCAAGATGCATGCTGTGATACATCATATGAAGGGTGTGTCCTGCTCAAGGCCTTCCCTAATGGGACTCCATATACCTCTTCGATGACTGCAGCGGAATGCCACTGTTTCGCCGGGTCCGAATAAGCTGCCCATGACCGACCGGGTGTGCATGTGTCACGGTGTAAGCACTCTAATACTGTGTAATGGATTTGCGAACCCATTCGTTATAGAGTGGTGTCTGTTGGTTGGGCGGGCTAGCTAGCATGTTCTAGGAACCCAAATTAGCAGCTCTAGCAACCAAGACTGGCTCGGGAATTGGAGATGAGTGGCCGGATAGTATCTTTGTGCAACTTCAGAGCGGGAGAAGGGAGCCAACGAGCCGTCAGATAAACAGGGCGTAAGCTGTGGTCTACCGTTCAAAGACTTTGTTAGAGTACCCCGTCCTAGGAATCTGCAAGGGACATTTGCAACACAGAGAGTGCTGTCAAGGCAGATAGGATCGGTATGATTGTGTTTGGTACCCATTAAGCAGTCGGGACAGCTGGTGTAATAGCTAATCTGGGATGTTATTCACGACAACAGTCTGGGACCGCGTATAAGTATGGGCCGTTCTTCGTGATCTCTTTCGTGGGATCGGAGCTTACCGGTTGAGATGTAGCGAGGTAGGGGTCAGCTTCTTGCTATCTTGGGAAACAACCAAGTGAGTTTGAGTGAGACGGAAGCGCGTCTATGGCGTTAATGATGAAGACTGGAAGTAACACCAACCACGTAAGCTGGGGAATGCCATAGCGGATACGGCACAGTTGCGTGAACCTAATGTTGAGCTTTAGAGTCCATCAACTTCTAGGCGGTCGCTGTGAGCGGGTCCGAAGCGGCTCAAGACGGGAAGGATGTCACCGTGTTATTTCCTCCAGTTGGTCTGATTATTCGGTCATGTTCCTGTGACGAGAACGGTACCAAACTTTTGCATCCACATACAGGGTCTATAAGTGGGAGTCAGCGATGTGGTATTCGTTGGCGACAGGGAACGTCTCGGGACAGAAATGTGAAGATATCGCGAACTGTAAGTCAGGCAAGGATCTTTCCATCCATCACTGATTAATGAGGTACAGGAGGTGCACGGGAGACCTTTAGAGTTCAGACGACCGAAACCGGTGTAAGGATTTTCAGCGGCAGCGGGGAAGCTGAGCGCTGCCTGCCTTCCCAACACTCATGACCTGAACAATCAGCCACCCGGCTTTCACACAACCCGCAATTTTCGAGGTCAAGTGTAACTTCTGATAAACACCAAAGAAGGAAGAAAAATTCCGAGCGGAAAACTTTATTTTTGGGCTACATCCCCACTGTTATTTCCACGTGCTCCTTGGCGAAGCCCCATTCAGCCAATGATGTCGTGTTACGATGGCTACGGGCTAATTTGCCCCGAAAGTGCATTTTGCCCGCATTTCCCCGGGCTTGCGACATGCGACAGAAGCCAATCATATCGTTTCTTTCTGGATTCCAAGAATAGCCCAGAGACGGAGTCCTCCGGATGCACCTCAAGCTCAGATCTGCTTTTGGAACAACTAGCAAAAGATAATCTTCAAGTTAAGGGGGAAAAAATGCTTATTATTCTCTGACTGAAGTTCAAGTGAGGCAACGAGCGATCGATGTTAGCCATAAGGGAAAGTCCAGTGAGAAATGGTCGCTCATGGTCATCGGATGTACTTTCCGGTAGGTCTTATTTTGGTGATGCTAGCGGGAAGACCCACAGTCGCCCGGCCCTGCAACAGAAAATCATGCGGGACGCGATCTGGCTGACCGCCACAAAAAACGGCCGCAGGGGTCAATCACAGGGGCCGCCTTCACTCCAGGTCGACAAACGGAACCACCCGGGGAGTTTTAGTCGTCTCATCTTCATCAGCATCGTGACAAGTAATTAGTTCCCAGGTTTCTCGCTGGACCATCCGCGTCAATGCGATCCGGTTGCCCAGCCGGCACGGATTGGGGGCAGCCGGTTTCTGCGACTGAGAACGAACATGGCAGGCCTCCGAGTGCCCGTCTTTATTCAGATTCAGTCGCCGACTACCAATCACCAGCTTGTCGATGAAAGCTTGGTGGTTCGACATCCAAAATTGACAGCAAGGATTCCGTTTCAAAACATCCAGCAGCATCGACGTTCCACTGCAGGGAGTAGCTCGCCTCGAAATACCATCATTTGCTCGTTTAGCTCATGTAAAGATCGACGGTTGGTCACATTGGAAGTGCGAGAGTCCATGGCACTGGTTCTCGACAAGATGCCCGGATCTCACCCACTGCACCGTCTGTTCGCGGCGGCTGTCTGTGGCTGGGTACTGTAGATGCACTGCACTGTGCTACAGTCGGCTCGGGATCCTCAGGGGAAACCCCCGATGCTACAATGGCTCTGCAGCGCGGACCTGTCAGAAGCCGTGGCCGCACACCCTTCGCGCTTCACCCACATGCTTCTGTGCCTCATGGGCTTCATCGATGCATCCACCGCGCCAACCTGCCATGACGCAGACTGTTATGATGCCGCATGGCATCTGTGAGTCTCTGATATTTCTCGAGACCAGAGGCATGACATTCGATATAGCTTCAGTCTGCTTACTTGTCATGGTTGGTAAGTGATCAGCTGTAGGCGTTGAACTCAGCTGGCGGTCAAAAGCCCTTCAGCAAACCGGTTCAATACAAAGTGGCCGCTATAAACGCGACGAGGCATGTCTGCCGAACGGCCGGCCTGGACACAACGGGACGACATCTGCACTCTACGGGCTCCTGCGAACGATACTTTGGTCGGTATGTACTTGGTAGTCGGCCTGTTTCTACAAGGACCCCCATGTCATGCCGTGTCTGCAAATATCCCACACGAACAGCCAAATTCCTCGCTAAACACCTTGGCTTTTCTACGCCACCTTCCCGCACTTAGGTACGTACCTACCTTTGGAACCCTAATCATAATACTACTCAACATCAGCCTCTCTGTGGTACTACCTATGGGATATGGATAGCATACGTCCGAACCCGAGGAGTATGCGATACCAGTCCCAGGCCCTGTACCTGGTATCCCACAAGTGCAGACGATATAACCGAGTCTGGGATTACCATCTCGCAGCAGCACCTGGCTCCACCATGACACAACGACACTTGACACTATTTACAGCTCATCCCTCATGTATCTACGCCGTGGTAGATTCAGCGTGGAATATCACCGGCTGTACGCGTAAAGCGTACCAATCCTGTCCCAATCCGTAATACACCTTCTTCTGCTTCCGGATCCGGATGCAGTGCTGGTGTTGAGCGATGCTATTTCCAACTCCCCTGTCCTGGCAAAATGTCAAGGACCAACAGGTCGGTGAGGGCCATCAGTAGTGTCGGCCTTCATGGGGCCTGGTTCATCTCGGGCTGTCAATCCCATGTCTTGTTTGTCACTAATATAAAGTCCCGCCCTTCGTCGTCACGATGGCCTCCTATCTGGCCAAGAGTCCCAAGACAGCCGGGAAAGCATCTTGCACCTTTTTACCTCCTCATCCCTCGCTCCAGCTCCATTGGACCTCCTCTTGTCTTGAGATCTTGATATTCTATCCCTGGGCCGCATTAATCCCATCCCATATCCATCTCCTTCAACATGTTACCATCATCAAGGAGCCTCACCCATCCCGACCAAGGTCACAATGGCGAGAACAGTCAACGGCGGGATTTGCCAGCGGACTATTACTATCGCCATCGCTCCGTACATGTGATGCCAAGCCCCCTAGACTTTCCCGATGTCGAGGACTTGTCGGACTGCGAGTCGTCTGACGAATCCAATTACAATATCGATCATGACTCATCCATCACACAACCAACAAAGGCATTCTTCCTCGGTGTCCGGAGTACCAGACTCATTACACCAAGAGATATTGAGGAGGCAAGGTTGTCAAGACAGGCCTCGGCCAGTACACTTGCTGTTGACGAACCAGCCTCGGAAAAGGACATGGAGAAGCCAAAGTCAAACCCCCTGATCCCCGAGGTCAACCCATTAGAGTACCATGGTCTTGAGAGCTCGCCCCTCCCACCAAAGAGAGGATCTCGACTATATCGATACCTGCGATGGAACTTTGGATCCGTTTATCGACGCGTGTTTTGTCTTGCCTTTCTCGGAAACATCACCGCCCTGGCTTTCCTATTAACCAACTCCATACTGGGGAGAAAACGGCTGTCATATCAACAAGCCGGAACAGCAGTCACCGCCAATCTCCTCGCCGCCATGCTGGTCCGGAACGAACACGTTGTCAATGCTCTCTTCTGGGTCTGTGGCACCTGGACGAGCGGTCTTCCCTTCTGGGCTAGGAAGTTCGTCGCCAAGATCTACTCCTACGGCGGCATTCACTCGGGCGGAGCTGTGGCCGCAACATTCTGGTACATTGCCTACCTCGTCCTGCTCACCATCGATTTCCAATCTGCCGAGCCAATCTCCATCACGCGCAGTTATATCTATTTCGTTAGTTATGGGATCCTCTTCATGCTCTTCTCGATCCTCATCTTTGCACACCCACATCTGCGGGTGGTCATGCATAACTGGTTCGAGGGCATCCACAGATTCCTGGGCTGGACAGTGGTCCTCCTCTTCTGGGCCCAGACAATGCTGCTGACAGCCGACTCGGTCCAAACCACCACCACTAGAACCAACTTTGGCAAGGCCCTCCTAATCTCGCCCAATTTCTGGATGCTCGTCGTCATCACCATCCTCGTCATCTACCCCTGGACACGTCTCCGCCTGCGTGAATGCGAAGCCGAAGTCCTCTCAGACCACTGCCTCAAACTAAACTTCAAATACCGCGACGTACACTACGGCCAGGCAATTCGACTAACCGACGCACCTCTGAAAGAGACCCACGCCTTTGGCGTTGTTCCTTTCCCGGCCGCCCCAAACCCAACTACACATTGTGCGGGCTGTATCTGCCACCTCTCAACCTCCTCAGCCGACCTAAAGTCCGCTCCAGAATCTCGACCCCCCGTTCTATCTCATGCCGGCGAAAAAGGCTTCAGCGTGTTCATCTCCAACGCAGGCGACTGGACGCAAAAGATGATCCGCAACCCACCAAAGCAAATCTACACACGCGGCACACCACAATTCGGCGTGATGCGCATTGCAGGTCTTTTCAAGCCCTGCATCATAATGGCTACCGGCTCCGGCATTGCCCCTTGCCTGTCTTTATTCGTCCAGAAACCAGACCATCCGGTTCGAATCATTTGGTCTGCACCGAGCCCATTAGAGACATATGGACGCGCTGTCATCGACTTGTTGTACAAGATTGATCCCGCTGCAATAATTATTGATACGAGGAAGACGGGAAGACCGGATCTGGTCAAGATTGGATATAGAGTCTGGGAGGGCTCAAGCGGAAAGGGGCCGTGTGAAGCACTGGTTATTATCTCGAATCAAAAAGTCACGAAGAAGGTGGTTTATGGGCTTGAGAGCCGTGGGGTGCCCGCTTATGGGGCTATCTTTGACTCTTGATTATTCCTTTTTCTTTTTTTTCTTGGCGCTCCTTTCAGTTCCAATCACCTCATTTCCTTTTAATGTTTATCTAGACTATGATGGGACTTGGAATACAGCGATATTCACTTGGCTTTCAGGATACACAATTTACGGTGGACACGTACGACCTTTTGGATGGCTCTTTATATGGGGATGTATTATTTGCTTGGAGTTTACGGACGGTTGGATTCTGAGATGATGCCTCCAACAGGCAATGTAAATGTTGTACGATTTTTCGGGATATATTGTATGTATGACTTTTTAAATCCAGACATGGTTCATAAGCAGTATTACAGCTATAGATGCTCCTATCCACAGTATGGACAATTATCCTCCAGGCTGGGGAGTTTACAGGCAGATCTTGATCGAAGGTGAACAACGCTGCCATTTTTCCAGAGGCAACAATGCCCTACCTTTCAATGACGCATGCACAGCATAGTATTGACCCTACTACCAAGGGCCGGTTTGACTCCCGCGTGAGTTGAGTTAAGTCACGTGAAATATTGCATGCTCACCGGCATATTTTCAACGGCACTAAGCCATGCCGGCGAGCCAGGGCTGCAGTAAGGGCCCTAAAAGTCTGAATAGTGGCATGCTTTGTGTTGACAGCTATAAGTAGTTGTGTTCATAGTAGTAAGCGTCATAGTTAGCAGTAGTCAACAGTAGTCGGCAGTAGCCAGTTACAAGTGCCACCAATTTTCAGCATTAGTTGCAGTTACTGCATATAACGAACGCCCGGTGCCTCCGTTAATGCAGGCAAGAAATCCTGGATTTTCATTGGTTAAATTGGCTGTGTGGAGCAATTTCTCAACGACTGAGTTAACTGCTGCACCTTTACATTGGATCGAGACGCGCAGAGAATAGACACATCGCAGTAAGAGAACTCGACCAAGGAGTCCCACGCAGCCTCAACCAGCAGATCCTGCTTTAGCTGCTGAAGATAGGACGCTGAACACTTGGAGAACGCAACCTTCAAGGTGATCTGCTTATAAAATGAAAAGAGGCATCGGGTGATCTAGAGGTGAAAAAGTAGAGGGCTTGGACGAGATAATGGCGGATTTGGATGAACCGAATGCAGTTAGCGTGCATAGGCCCTTTGGGCTCAGTGCCTCCGGGCGAAATAAATTCCATCCATCCATCCATCCGAAACGTACATTAACTCAACGGAGATATTTTGATGGATTGAGTTGCGTGAGAAAAGTGGGACTTCTAACTCAACTCAACTGGCAGTCAAACCGGCCCCAAGAACGTATAAACTCTAGTGACAACAAGATACGCAACCTGCAGGCAACACAAACGCCACGATCTCCGGATGCAAGGTACGGAACGGCAGAATACATACAACGTGCGTCAATACGGGCTACCTGCACAGGCAGGTACACGGCCTATCAAAGCGGCCGCCAAGCACTTGAGCGCAGTTGAACTTCAAGCGGAGCGGGTAAAATACATCCTTTCCCCCGAAATTCTACGGAAGATGAGACCCATCAAGGTATTTTGCCGACATTTTCGGTACTCTAAATTTAGCTCATCGCATCTTTCCGTCTCACGCAGGTACATACAGTAGCAGTGTAGTAATAGCCTGGAATATGCGAGGAAGGTCTCTAGAATGCGGCCCGGGAGGAATGGAAACCACACCGACTCTAGCTTCTAAAATGGGTGTGTTGACTATGCAAGATACTTCGCGGCAATGCAATTGCAACCCGGGATGATATCAAGGTACGGCGGGCGCCTGGGATGCCTCCAGTCCCTTGAGGGGGATGTATCGTAGCAGTACAGATCTATAATCGATCTTGCTTCATAAGGCTTGACACATGCGAGCGGTGCGGCGTATGCATCGGGAAAGGGAGTACCCGGATGGCTCCGGGCCGCTGCGTTGTTGACGCCGCGCGGCTCCAGAATTGGGGCTGTGGCGTGACATCCACGAGGTTAGGGTGACCAACTCACTTAATCGAGGGAATTTTACTCTTCAGGTCTCGAACCTGGATGAGTAATTACTACGTGTAAGAGGTAAATAAAACCTATGAGTCAGGTATATATGGGTGTAAGCTGCTCTAGATGTATACTATGGGTTTTGAGGAAAGCTGCACGTGCCAGGTAGACTATAATACTAAATAAAATGTAACAAACCAAAGTCAATAAATGGATAAGAAAATAAACAAGTAAATAGGGGGAATCGCAGCACCTTATTCAGCCCCTTGGGAGTACAAAGACATGCTTCGCCTATAGCCACGCCCAGAGAAGCGGATGCCAGCCTTTGTCCAGGAACGAAACCGTCTCAGCTAGACAAAGCCCCCCGGCCACGCTTTGTCCTTCCTTTGTTAACCGTCACCGGTTTGGGAACGACCGTTAACAAGTCCTGATTGACATGTTCAAATGAAGCTATGGGGAGTGGGGAGTTTTCTAAAGTTCAAGAAGTGGCTAACGTCCTGGCAGTGAAGCAATTGAAATGACCATGAGAAAGTGGTCTAACTACATTTTACCACGACACAAGGACCTAACTACTTAGTTGCCACTGCCAAAGCCCGGGGGACCTATCCATAGCCAACAGTGGGCGGGCTTACACGATCGACGAGCAAAAGTGCACAAGAACGGAGACCACACAATATGGCCCAGAACCCGAGGCCGAGCCCCAGCCCGAGCCCGAACCCAATGGAGGTGAAAACTGACGTCGGCGTCGTTTTTCAAGACAGAACAAGCACTCAACCACTAGGGCACGGGGTGATAATTGTGAGGCACGAAAATGATGAATATTTCCCACACGAAGATGACGTTTCGAGGCATTACTTTGGAGCGAGGGAATATGGGTTCCTCGTGATCAGTATACTACATGTCACGGCGTACATCTCGGTGCGCCTCTTTACTACTGTTGACAGACCTCGAGAGGTCGTTGTCATTAAACGGTTCTGGAAGTATCTCAACTGGGAGAAGTCATTCAACCCCGGGGCTCCTGCCGAGTTCCTGTTCAGTACGCTGAGGACGCCAGCCACAGTACGGCATCTGGTGCTCGGGGAGCAGCTGCTTCCCCTGGCCTACATGCATGCCGCCGCGGTCAAGAGCTTTGGCGCTTCTGACCTCGACGCATCCATCTGGTACAAATACTACAATGGCAAGGAGCTGACTGATTTGATCCATCACTTCAACAAGTACCAGCGCAAGGTGCCCGAGATGTTCATCTGGCACTTCATCGCCGATTACGGCAGGGCCCTGGCCTACCTTCACAACGGCACCTACCGCTCGCGCCTCTACAACGTCACGACGTACGGCCATCTTGGTATCACCCCTCAGTATCCGATCCCAGCCCCGGTGGCGCGCGACTGAAAACCCATTGCCCACCACGACTCCCACCAGCCCAACATCTTCCTCCACTACCCCTCACAGGAGGAGAAAAAACTCGACCCCCGGCTGGCCAGATACACAGACGAGTTCCCGCAGTGCATTCTCGCCGACTTTGGCCAGGCATTCGAGCAAGACGACAAACGGACAAGAACTATGGAATGGCGTGGGAAGAAGTGGCGGGAATCGATTGGAGAATTTCGCTGCTTCAGCGAGGACAAGCACGCCCCTCCCGAGGTCATGACCTGGCACGACAAGGCCTTCTTCGGCGAGTCTCTCAAGGCTCTAATTCTCGCCTCTCGGATGAATCCCTGCAAAGTGCCAAAAGCATTCCAGGTCCCCCTCGTGGCGATGAGGGCGTCGCCCAGCGACAAAAGTCTCGAACAAGAGTGCAAAATCCGGAATATGCCCCAAGTGTCGGCCTTCGAGATGAGGCAAGCCGTGCGAGGCTACAGCGATGACCTGATCAAAGTTATCTCCCGGTTCGAACCCATCATGCACCTAGTCATGGATTAAGACGACTCGAAGAGCAAGAATATGTGGGTTCCGAGTTCACGTAACTATAAGGCGGCTTACGGATTCAACGCCGAGTTGCGAGCATGCATTGACAGCGCAAAAGTCGCAAAAGAGGGCCAGGCTCCATGGGACCCCGACCGCGGAAACTGGCCCCTCAACGATTGGTGCTGGGGAACCCTGATCGCCCTCGCCGACGTGAAGATGGACCAATACCAAAAGGGCATCTTGAACTGGGACCACCTTGACTCGGTGATCGAGCCGCACCACCCGCGGAAGCCAAGCGCCGCTCCACTGAACATGAAGGCCGAAGCCAAAAAGTACATTGGCGAGCTGATGCTCGAAGAAACCATGCCTGCCCCGTGGACCGGTGAACCAGTGCCAGTCCCCATTGGTCTTAGTCGTAGGCGGAGGGAATTATTGCCCGTGTGGGAGCAGGACAAGAAAGGCAACCTCGTACCTGGGCCAGGCATCACTAGGACCTTCCCGACGGGACACCGAGACGCCAAATACATGACCTACGACGGCTTGGCCCGCGAAGGTGAGCCAGGAGGAGAACGAAGATTCAACCACTGGGTACCCACATTCCAGGATCATGATCCCGACGTGAGCGGGTACATGGATAAATTCTCGCCCACTGGCTCAGAGACAGATCGTCCGCCCGGAGACGAAAAGGATCCGTACTGGGAAGAAGTTGATTATACGATTGAGCCTTCGCATGACGAAACTGATCTTGGGCCGTTCGCGCAGGAGCGCACCAACCTCACGACAACAGGCGGTCTGATCGTTGACCCTAGTCGATCTCTACCAACAGTAGCTACGTGGATTCCCTTTCCCTGGAAGAGATTGCAAGTGGGCGACGACGAGGATGCGGGTGTCACCGAAGTGCTCCAGACTGGGTTGACGACCCCGGGCGGTACTCCATTCAGCCCGAAGGCTTGGAATCAACTGACGACCGAGATTTTACGGAGAGAAGGTCATAGATGTCTCGGAGCTGAGGTCGATCCAGGGAGCGATAGCTCAAGGGAAGATACAGCTTAGACTGAAAGACTTTGAGAGCATTGAATTTGCTAGGGAGATTATCGACGCTTTGAGAAATGCCCGCCCTCGGCCAACTGACGGGGACGTTGACGACAATGACAACAATGACAACAATGACAACAATGACAACAATGACAACAATGACAACAATGACAACAATGACAACAATGACAACAATGACAACAATGACAACAATGT
>MU858107.1:2818-51274 GCA_033297075.1 Rhypophila decipiens | reverse complement strand
GACAACAAGGACGGCAATGACAACAAGGACGGCAAAGATGGCACAGGACGCCAGAGAACGCCTAGCTTCACTAGCAGTACTAGCGATCTACTTGATGGTTTCGATCCTTCAACGCCAATTCAGCGGCATTCCGACACATATCTCAACCCCTGGATCCGGATTTCGAGTCCCAGTGTTCCCAAGACACCAGAGGTGAGTCCCATTCCTCAGGCCATTTTCTTTCTTTTCCCTGTCTTGTCGTTTATCGTCTAGATCGTTTCCCTCCTAGTGAAATCAAGCTAATATGAAGCACGAATCATCGGTACAGAAGGTTGTATCTTCAACCTCAGGCAGCGGAAAGAAACGAACATCAGATCAAGATAACGGCGGCCAAGAGGAGGCTGCCACGTCGCCAGTGGCAGAAGAACCACCTCCGAAGAGACAGAGGAAAATGGTCCGGGTTCTGCCGCACGCTGGGACCCCACCAAGAGTCCCGAGATATAACCTGAGAACTAGAAAGAAATAGGGGATAATGGCCAACAGGGCTGGGCGAGTGGTAAGGGAATTGGATATGTATGATTACGTGCGAGAGAGGCCCGAAACCATTCGGAACTCCGATCAGATGGTTTCAGTCATGTCGAGGTTCTGTGTTTAAAAGTCCGGGTTTTTGCATTGGGAAGCATTGCAATTTGCGTAAATATATCCGCGTGTGGAACAGTTGCAAGCAAGAACGCGTCCAGCATATAAAGAGTCCAGTTTTGGGGTTACAAGTAACGTACACAAGCTGCTGATCCTATCTGCACCGAGTCGTACATATGTGGTGTTCGAGGTTTACTTGACAAAGAAACAGAAATAGAAGTGCCTGTGGAGAATGGGCGCGTGCGTGGCGATCGGCGGTCTGCGGAAGGTCTTTTAAGTTCTCGATTACCCTCCATGTCGACTTTGTTCAAAATTCCGAAAATTATCATTTGGTTAGTTCTAAGTTACCATATTGAAAGAATGGGCAATGCAAGTTCTACTTGCTCATATAGTTGCGCCGAGCCGCCTGAAGAAGTGGCTCCCAACGCAGATGTCTCTGGTATCGGGGTATGTCGACACCTAGAGGACTCAATGGTTCATAATAAATTTTAATAATGTTCTGAATACGAGTTGTATTGACCTTTTGTGAGAGCAGGTGATCATCGGCTACGTTACAACTGCGTTCATAGTTGTTTGTCTAGTGGCCGCCTACTATATATGGTCGTTTGATCCGACAAAGAACCCGTTCGACCAAGGGGAGGAAAGGAGGAGCCTTCCATCGAATGCTTCCAGCCAGTCATCCACCACAACGAGTGAGCATCGACCTAACCTGATAGATGTCGTTTTCCTCAATGTGTTTCATCGTCATCGCGACCTTTACCCCGACCGCCGAAAGACCTTCTTTACTGCCAGGAGCGGATTCTTGGGGCTATATGGTCCAGCCAGGATGAGAGAACCGAGGAGGCCAAACCCAGGCAGGGTTGGTCTATATACCCAGGTGAGTAAAAATGCCTCCATGTCAAGCAAAACCTCCTAGCAGTTTGTTTGCTAGACCGGGTCTGACCTTTCTGTCGTCGGGTTATTCGGCCTGATCTGGGAATAGTGCATACAATCCATGAGTGACGTGCAGATGTTCACCGGATTATCGATCCCCATCAGCGGCTTCGCAAACCTCAAGTGCGGAATCTCTTGTTATCACTGGAAAGTCATGGTATACCTGGCATGGTTCTCAGCCCTTACCCACCTGTCCTGCCTCACCGTTTTGCGGGCAAGATTGAACGTCAATACCCGCGGCCGAGCATGGCGGGTCAGTGGAATGGCATCGGTGCTCGTTTTGTTAATTGTGGCCATGATACCAACCGTCAAATATGACTAGACAGGTGAACCACAGCCACAGGACTTTGCGATCTGCTACTTTGACTTCTTTGACTTGAGGCCTTAGTCTCGAGATTTTTATTCGCCTCAACTCCAGGCTGGTCAAGTAATAGCCGCGGCCCATAATATGATAACCTCACTCCTGGCCCTGGTAGTCGCATTCGCCATCCGTATCGTCAAACTGTACAAAGTCCTGTCAGTCACCGTGGTAAAGAGATCTAGGAGAAGCATCAGCGGTCTGATCAGGAGGTGTCTGTTGTGGGTCTACAAGGCGTTTCACCTTGATATAAATCGGCAGAAACTGTCTCTCCGCCGGACGTTGCTTTATCGCCCCTTGCTCGTGTCGTTCCTTGTTTTTCGAATCTGGACTGATGCCTGGACGTCTATGATTATCGAGGTAAGCTATTAGACCAATCCCTTGACAGAATGAACCCTGCTAAGCGAGTTCTTACTAGGTGTGGTGGCTTATGTCTGCATTTGCATGGTGGGTTATCACTCTTTTACGAACACGAGCTACCAGCAATGGAGGTGACAACGACTGGAGTTTTGGGCAAGTCATTCCTGTCGTTCTGCTCATGGCACCCCTAGCAGCCATCTTCGAGTACCTTCACAGCGGTAAGTCCGGCACTGATAGAAACGTCTCCTCTCTCTTGAAGATGTTAATAAGCCCAGCTAGATACATATACGCGACACTCTGCGCGGCACCAAAGCGCTAGATCAGAGTTGAATGACCGCCTTCCGCTTCCCTCTATCCAAAGGCCAATTCCAGATTCGCACAATCCCACGATGCCAGACCATCAGCACGACCACCCCAACTTCGACTTCTACAAACACGCAAAATGGATCAACGAGGTCCTAGTATTTGCCATTCTATGTATTGTTATTACGACGATTTCTGTTATCGTTGAGTACGCAGTGTGGGACTTCTCCCCGGCTACTGTACTGAACCCTGTTTTTTCCCTGCCTTTCTTTCTGTGGAACTGGCTACCGATTGTTGATTCCATTTTACTGGGCATCTTCATCCTCTACTGTCAACTTCTGGATGACGTCGAGCTTGCCACCGGCGTTGGAGGATATTACCAGCGACAAAGGCCAATCTCGCCGAAGAGCTGGCTGTTGTCTGCTTTGAGCTGGCTATATACCCGTGTTCTCCTTCCCGGCACGAGGGTGGTGTGCCCGCACTTTCTGTTGTTGAACGTCCTAGTATTCACAAGGTGCCTTCCTTGGGTAAGATATGAGTATTTGTTACCAGCTCTCCTTCTCCTTACAATATCTTGGTATGTCTTCATGTGTTCTCTGGGGAGAATGCTGGAAGGCAGGAGATGAAGTGGGTCCTCTGTGATGTTAGACCTGGCAGGTCAGTGTTGGTTGTGCAGGCCAGTCGCGAGAAACGATGGCAGCAGACATAAGATACCGTGATCGTGTACTTATAAAGAAATGTCCCAGATGCATCATTTCACACTCTCTACTTTCTCTTATGGAACGCCGACTTTCGGATATTATCCTCTTCAAACTGATCAAGACGTTCCAGGTTCCATAACTGCTCACCACCAAAGGCAAATACCACGTCGGCTATTCTCGGCAGATCAAGTCAGATATATACGCCGAGGAACCAGACCAATAGACCTGTCTAACATGCCATCTTTTGTCAACAAATGCCAGAGTACAAGACTGAACATCATCTCAAACCACGCCCCTCATCAAACCTTTACGGCAGAACACAACGTCATCATGGCGCGTGCGAATACAGATAGCAACAACGTCTCAGCGGCCGACGAAGCTCTCATCGCACTAGCCATCTCGGCCCTCTCCAAGATCCCAGCCAGCGACGAGAACCACACCGTAGCTGCAGCATGTCGTTCTGCAAAAACAGGCAAAATATTCGTGGGCGTCAATGTAGACCATTTCACAGGCGGACCCTGCGCCGAACTCGTCGTCCTTGGCACCGCAGCCGCGAATGGAGTCCTTGCATCCGAGATCGGCACCATGGTGGCTGTGGTTCGGCGTACCGGCAAACCCATCACCGTGATTAATCCCTGCGGAAGGTGTCGTCAGGTCATGATGGACTATAATCCTGCCATTGACGTCTTGGTTCTGGATGAGAGTCAAGGACCGGGTGTCAAAGGGATTGTGAAGAAGGCAAAGGCACAAGAGCTGCTGCCTTTCGCCTATGTTTGGCCCGATGGGAATACAGGGCAGTCATCGACGCAAACACTGGAAGGAGGTGAGGGCGCTGATGAGGATGGGAAGGATGTCTGAGGTGGGGGAAGAGGCTCTGGGATGTGACTCTGCTGTGCTGCCGGGAAGCAGGAACGAACGAACAGGGGCACACTATCCGTACCCCTGTATTCAGCTTGACCTTGGCGTCAATAGGTCAAATACGCCCAGTCGGTTTGCCCGGTCTCAAGGTGCAGACTCAAACTTTGCAATTATCCTTATAGCTGGAGGCATCTTTTACTCTATTCAAAATTCCGAGTTGATGGCCTTGAACCTTTCAACTGCGTACTTCGATATGAAGTCAATCTTGAGCAATGGCGACATCTCCAACAGTGAATGACAAGGGAATCTCGGTCTTGTTCGAGCCGTTGAACCCCACCATTGAGTGAGTATGACTCCACAGAATGCTCCACTCCGCGCCCCGGCCCGAAGCGCTGTCAAACTTCAGTAAATGTAAAACTGACTGGAACCACCTCCATCAATCGCCAGCATCGTCTTCGTCCATGGCTTTACTGGCCACCCAGAACGAACTTGGACCCTCAAAGATCTGAAACCTGCGCAGTCAGGGTCACAGAAAGCCGATCAAAATGGCGCACCTTGCCGCGACGAGACCAGGAGCGGGCCGAAACGCCCACGCTCCGATAGCTTGACCGAGAGCTCCCACTTCGATTCCCGTCGACCGTCCAAGATCTCTCGCGTGCTTACCTCGGTATCCTCACGTCGATCCGGCCTATCAGTCGAGAACGAACCGTCGACCACACAACAGATCTATTGGCCTCGCGATTTGGTCCCTCTTACCGTCCCATGTGCCCGAGTCCTTGCTTACGGTTACGACACAAACATTCGAAGCCAATTCAACGGCCCCATCAGCAATAATACGGTCGGGGACCATGGCTGGGATTTGTTGTGTTCGTTGGGCGATATCCGTCCAGACGACTGCTCGAGACCACTTCTCTTCGTCTGTCACAGTCTGGGCGGACTTGTGTCCAAGATTGCACTCATCAAGTCGAATGACTGCCGCACCGTGAAACCTCAATTATACACCGTCGCACAGTCCACCGTAGGCCTCTTCTTTTTCGGCACACCGCATCGGGGAGCCGACCCCCTTGGTGCTGCCCGAGGCTTCCTGACAACACTGGCCAAGGGATTTTCGTTGAAGGTCAATGAGAGTGTGGTATCGACCCTTATGCCTGGCGGTGATTTTCTCAGGTCAATACGCGACGGCTTCCTCTCCCTTGCTAGAACAAGACGTTGGACCGTCTACTCCTTCCAGGAAGAGTACGGATTGAGCGGGCTTCTTGGGGAAAAGGTAAGAATGCTCAGAGCCTGGCACTGAAATTGACCGAGCTGTCCCGCTGACATGTGGCCTGCAGGTTGTTGACGATGAATCATCACGAATTGACGATCCGAGAATAGAGACGACGCGCCATATTGCCAAAAACCACCGGGATATGGTCCGCTTCTCAGGCCTGAACGACTCGGAGTACCAAAAAGTTGCCGCGGCCCTTCGTTCTGTTTGCGATAAGCTCCCGTCAACAGATCTAGAGCCCACGCAACCAGACACCCAAGCGCGATCAGAGGAAGCATCACAACTCTCTGGTACCACAGCGGCGCCATCACGGAATCCCTCTTTTACAACTCCTGCCCTCGTTTCGACGACAAAAGAAGTCCTTGAGTCTCGTCAGAAGCTGATTGAGCTGCTCTACTTTGACGAACTAGACAAGCGGTTAAACTCTCTCAAGTCCGCCCGTGCCAAGACATGTCTTTGGTTTCTCGAGAAAAAAGAATACCTCGACTGGGTAAACTTCCACAACCACGATCGACATCATGGTTTTCTATGGATCAAAGGAAAGCCCGGTGCTGGCAAGTCAATACTCATGAAGTTCTTGGAAGGGAAGGCAAAGGAGCTCGCCAAGTGCCCCAACAAGGTAGTGGCGTCGTTCTTCTTCTTCGCGGCTGGTCAAGAACTGGAAAGGTCTACTCTCGGGCTATATCGCTCTCTCCTCTGGCAAGTCTTTGATAAGCTACCTGACCTCGCACAAGTTCTTGATGGCTTTGACACCAGCACCAGGCGTCTGATCATCCGTTCTGGCTGGCAGCTGGAGATGCTGAAGGACACTCTAGAGAAGTCGATCAAGCTGCTTGGCAATCGCGAGCTTTGCCTATTCATTGACGCCCTCGATGAGTGCAATGATGATGACGCCGCCGAAATGGTGTCATTTTTCGAGGACCTCGGTGATCAAGCGGCCGACGATAACATTCGGCTTCGAATTTGCTTCTCGAGTCGGTACTACCCAACCATCATGCTAAGGACAGGCACCGAGATTAGGCTGGACCAAGAGCAAGAGCATGGCAAGGACATTGTACGCTTCATAAACGCTGAGCTGAGATTGAAAGCATCCAGACGGGATGAGGCTATCCGGCAGCAGATTCTGGACAAGTCGGCGGGAATCTTCCTCTGGGTTGCGCTGGTCATTCCTATGCTCCAGAAAGCATACGAAAGCGGTCGCAAGGATCAGATCCAAAAGAATTTGAAGGATATACCCCCTGGCCTGGACAATCTGTTCGATATGATTCTGACTAGGGATCAGGAGTACATGGATGACTTGCGATTGTCCATCCAGTGGATCCTGTTTGCTGCTCGACCTCTTACCCTGGTGGAGTACTACTTTGCCTTGCGTGATGCCAACGATGCCGAGGCTCTGGCGTTCTGGGCGGGCAAGGAAATCACCAGCGAGGACATGCTTAGCTTTGTCGAAAGTTCTTCGAAGGGATTGGGTGAAGTCGCCAGGACACGGAGTAAAAAAAAGGACGCTACTGTGCAGTTCATCCACGAATCAGTTCGAGACTATTTGCTCTTGAAAGGCGGCATACAAAAAATCTGGCCCAGGCTTGAGGACGATTTTGTTGGCATGAGCCACGAGAGCTTGAAAACCAGGTGCTTCGCCGAGATGCAGGCATTACATATGCAGGCTGAACAATCTGTCACTGTACCAAGTGACTGGAAATGTGCCGAGAAGATGTATCTGGACCAACTGGACCACATAAGCGAGCACAAAACTAGTCCCGTCCCGGTAGAGGAGATGGAGATAGAGGGAAGTGATGAGAGAAAGCAAGTCGCGTCAGTTGGTGCGAGGCCTTTCTTGGATTATGCCAGATTTGCCGTGCTGTCCCATGCCGACCGTGCGCAACAGCATGGAATCACCCAGCTCGACTTCATCACAGACCAATTTTCTCCGACAAGAAAACTTTGGGTGTCACTACACAATTACTTCGAAGCCCAAAAGTATCGCCATTTCAAACAGGCTGTGAGCGTGAGCTACATACTCGCCGACTTGGGATTACACAACCTCCTGTCGATCCATCCCGGCACGGAGAATCTTTCTTCCCCCGACCATCATGGGGAAGGACGCTGCTTCAATCCGCTGGGTGCCGCCGTCATCCGCAAGCGCACAGAGGCTGCTCGGGTGCTTGTAGCTGCACTGCTTCCGGATCCAGCATTAGCAGAAGGTATAGAGGACTGTATCGCATCGATAGTATCCCCGCCAACACGCACTGTCAAGAACTTTGATGCATTTTGGGATCTGTTGCTCGATCTCGACCATGCCGCGTTATTGGAGTATTACATTGGACTCTGGCGAACAAAGTTCATTGGATGGTGCAATGGGCAGTTCTTCAAGGGCGTGAAATCGGAACCAATCGCCTCGCTTTTACTCCGAGCAACCATGGACTCTGCGCGGAGCCCAAACAGTTATGGATCGCCTCCGCAAATCGCTAGCCTTGTTGCGCTGGGTGCCGATCCCAATATTCAAGTTCAAGATGACTACCGACCTCTTCATTGGATTGTTCAGGCGCTTGAAGAGGATGGGCCGGGAACCAAAGACGGGGTTCTCAGAATCCGTGAGTATTTCCCACAACACCTCGATATAAAACTGTCCCGTCGTCTAATGAAACATACCAGAGCTGGCCAACCTACTGCAATACGGCGCTGATCCCGACGCCAGAGACTCTCTTGGGAGAACACCCCTTCACTACGCGAAATCGTCGGGCGTGATATCCAGTCTCATGACCAGTCCCCGTTGCTCCAAGACCTCTCTCGACCCAGAATGCGAAGCACAATCTCTCCCAAGACTGGAGAACAGCTCCAAGAAACAAGCTGCCGACATAAATATTGCCGACAACGATGGCAAGACACCTCTGTTTTTCGCCACTTCTGATGAGCATGCGTCCTCGTTGCTGGAGTACGGTGCGCAAGTCAATGTTTCTGACAACAATGGCGACACTCCACTTCACTTTGCCACATCGAGAGAGCATGTCTCTGTGTTGCTGGAACACGGCGCAAATCTCAACGCCGCGAACAAGTTGGGAAGGACTCCCTTGTTCCAGCCATTTGATGAAATCGCAATTGCCCTGATCAAAGCTGGCGCGAACGTAAATGCAGTCGATCACTCTGGGATGACTCCTTTATTCGTTCATGACAAACACGAAGTCGTCCAGATGCTATTTCGAGGCCATGCTGATGTGAACGCCACAGATAACAACGGCAGGACACCATTGTTTACAAAAAAGCCACACAAGGCACTCTTGGCACTGATTGAAGACGGGGCCGATGTGAACGCGAGGGACAACAACGGACAGACACCTCTACACTGGCACTGCCAGAATCAGGACAGAAATCACAGCAACTGGAGCGGATTGATACATCCGCTGCTCATTGTCGCTACAATCCTCGTCAAGTGTGGGGCGGACTTGTTTGCCACTGACCTGGAAGGCAGAAAGCCGTTGGACTTTGTTTCCGACCAGAGCTTAAAGGACAAGCTGTTGAAGATATATGAGGGTGCGCAGGGCAGTTCTCTATCTCGAAGTAGGGTTGTTGAGCACTTATGGGCGGCAATTCGGCACGATGGATGGTGATTGTGAGTTATTTACGCGCCGCACTGTCAATAAGGCGTTGCTTGGATATCCTTGTTCTTTACTCCATTTAGAGGACTTTGTGGGCTTACCCGTTTTCTAATTCTCGAATGTCGATCTCTTTTCTCCGTTTCTATTTTGGGCGACATCATATTTTGCCAGGCTAGCTATACCCCTTGGTTGTTGTATTTTTAGACATGATAGAGACTGCATCTTTGAACTTCACTCTTCAGCCCACGTCAAATTTGCTATTGATAGCTCTGTTATAAACATGATCCTATTCTTAGCCGTACAGAGCTTCAGGAAGGTATCCGAAGGTGAACCAGATCTCTAACGACATCCTCTTGGATCATTGATAAAGCAATGACCACGAGTAAAGGTTTCAATACTCCATGTGGTCCATAAAATCTAATCTTGGCCATACGTTGATCACCCTTGGAAGGTAAAACCCGTAAGGCTGACGGGACCTCTACTAGGATAAGTAGAAGTTCCCCACATTAGGCCTGGGGTAGGTATACGTGTAAGTCAGAACCTTGCTTCACTGGCGCGACTTGCCTTGTCCTATATTTGGAGCTAACCTAACCCACTACGGTACCTTGCTGAAAATAGAATACGTAGACGGGTTAATTCTCATTCTTTTTTGTTCCATCTATAGATATACGGGGTCATGATTGCTCGGTGACACAGAGGCATTCATTCATTCGCTCAGGTTACTCAATGTGGATGATGAGGAGAGGCTTTCACCTTGTGATTGATTGTTGTTTGTTGCTACCGACTTGTGAATACTTAAGTAGCTCGACATGGGCTTTGAAAACCAGTAATCACTATCTAGCTGTGCTGTGCCGCGAATAGAGTTTGATACTCGTGATTATGATACTATATAAAGAAAGATGCGGGAAAGCCCGCTGCTGCACTATATGTGTAGTGTCCAATTATATGTCCAGGTGAGACCAAGTGCCAAAAAGGTAGAATGTGGGGAACTTGACTGCTCCCTGGTTTGTCTGTCTGTCTGTCAACCTGCCTGATCTAATTATGTCCGCCCCAATCTTATCGTATCTCCTCCGCCTATCGCGTATGCGGCTCTTGTTGGGCGAATCTCGTCCATACCTGGTCATTGTATAGGGTGCTTACCCATAGTGTATCCATCTATGGAGCCTGCCGTAGAGTATGCTTCCATCTTCCATGTGGTCTCTGACGTTGTATTGATTCGTCGTCGTCGTTTTGTTTGTCGTACCGGTATGGTAGTTGGAGACCTGCCCCATGTGCAATGTCTTCAAGGAAGCCTTCTCCCAGCGTCACGCAAGTAACTCGCTGCCCGCTGCTCATGTGCCGCTTTGCTCTCTGCCCGGGTACAAGTTTGATTCGGCAAGGAGACAAGAATGTTTCCCTGTCTGGTCGGTTCGTTGAGAAAGCGTTGGAGTCGTGTTTGAGCGAGTGGATCTGAGGAGGTTGACGATGAGGATGACTGGCTAGGTAAGAGTTGTGATACTAATCAGCGAAATGTCGGCGAGTAGCCAGGTGAAGAGGTCAGTTGTGGTAGCTTACCCGTTGTAAGAATATCCAGTGGTGGAAGATGACATATTTAGAGGTAAGATTGACGGTTTTGGCAACGGGGCTGGACGGGCAATGGATGGCAAAGTGGTGTGGACATGCAATTTGAAGAGTCAGAATTCAAGGCCAAAATTTGCTTAGCACGAACGGTGGAGGTTCATCATTACGAAAGCGTCAATGCCCGAATACATATATAGCATTGCAACGGCAGTATAAAACAGTGAAAGTGAGTGGCAGATGCTCAACTCCTGACCGCGACCCTCGCAACCAAATATGGACGCCTAACTCTCAAGGCAGCTGGTGGAAAGCTCCGTCTAGCGAGTATACATCAAGTGAATGCCAGAGAGCCGCGTCAAGCTTGCTCAGTTTATCCACCCCACTACTCTTGTGACAGCCAACAGCCCCAAAGGACAGGATGTGCCAGGTTGAGGTGTGTCTGCATTGCAGAGACCTGGTCTTTCGAGCCCCATGTGCATCTCGCCCTTGACCGAATTCGGCCATAATTCGACGTTCCATTCGGCCCAGCTGCTTCTCTCCGCATATGGATGGGCATATTCGAATGTTCACGCATGGTGTAAAACGATGCATCGCTCAGCCCGACCAGAGATATTGGAATGATCCTTCGAGCAGGGGAGAGGGGATGATAGTGCTGTCGTCCGAGAGATACGTACCCCCGGCCTGAGGTCAACCACTGGGCATGGAGTGATTAGGGTTGGGCCTAGATATTAGCTGTGCAGGCCAAAAACATGTTCAAAGATTGGTAAGCGACGACAAGGAAATATCGAAGAAATGCAGCCAATTAGGCCTGCATGTTGGAAATGTGGAAGGAAAGTGGGTGGGGGGGTGTCATTGGCCTTAAAACGATGGCAATATATCAAATCGGTAAAGATGTATACCTTCCTTGAATAGACAATGTTGTCCCTGCGACAGATGAAACCGATCAAGAAACAAGATCCACTTGAACTCGAGGTCTTCCCACCTAATCACCACCAACGACCACGCTAGTTCCCCGCACAAACATGTTTGATTGTGGAATTCTCCAGCTCTCAGCCCAAGAATGCCGTCCTGGGGAATCTGATTTGTTTCTTGGCGGGAAATGAAAAGAGGGATGCCACAACCTCGAATACTGTAATCGAGGGAAGCAGTCGGAAATGCGGCTCAAAGACCCCCTTGACAGAAAACAAGCCTGCCGAGATGGTCAATAAGGTGCTTGGTCAGCTCCCGACATAGATTATCTGCGGGATGATGATGATGGTTGAGCCGCTTGGCGTCGTGATTGGTCAATGGGGTCTTGGCCAGCCAAGGCGGGAGTCTCCTGCATGTTTGCCTTGCAGACCAGAAAACAACCACTGGCCATGCGAACCAGTCCGCGGCCAACATCTTGGATGTATAAAGTATTGGAAATATCGCAATTGCCTTGACCGAGATGGGGAACCCCTCACTTGATGCCTCGTGAAATGTGCAGTTCTTCCGGAGAACCCCGCGCGAGAAGACGGACAGCCTCGCGCCAGCAATTGGTCCTCAACGGCAGAGGACAGAACTCGGTGTGCCCCCTATGCATGCTGCACCGGCCACAATGCCGCCGAGATTGTGTGTTTCTTCACCGCCGGCAAATGTTTATTGCTTACCAAGATCGAGAGGGGGGTCTGCTTCGGGTCGGCCGTGTTGTGGTTTGTTGTCGGTGTCGTGGAAGCCTGCTGGCTGCGCAGTGAATGGACATCGACAATGGAAAAGGCCGAACTGGCACGTGAGTGGTCATGTGCGCGCTCGGTCGTATCGGAGAGTCGGATATTGATTATTGCAGTCAGTTGTCATGCCTGGTGTAACGTACGGTCGGGGCGATGTTGGCCCGCTCGGAGTCGACGCACCCAATTGATCGCACCAAGGTTGGCGACCTTAGACCGGCAAAGGACGAGGGCATATACTGAGGAGACAGTCAGTAGATTATATATGATGGGCGACGAGATGCAAATAAGAAGAAGAGATATGTGGATGCTCCACCTTGAAGGCGGTCGATAAGGATCCAAAAAAACATACAACACCAGGGATTCGCTGGTGGTCACCCACCCAACTACTAGTCTGGCGGTCGCTGGCTTATCTATGGGAGAGCGGACGGGATCCCGAGTTTTCCAGTGCCTATGGTCGTATGTGCTTGTCTGTTCTGACTCGTGGGTTAATAAGAGTTGGAAACAAAGGACGGGTTCCGGCCGTCCTACCATTCGCCAACAGCTGGGGCACTGGCCCAGGACTGGATGCTTCCACGTTTGGGGGCCAGAGAAAAGAGGACAGAACGAATCGTCTGCTGGGGAGGAGATTTCGGTCCAGCTAAGATGTGCGGGTATTGCAACAACATTGAAGCCAAGGAGAATAAGATGCGGGGAAGGAGTAGTTGTGGAGGTATGGTGCCTTGCGTATTTGAAGGGAGAGGGTCCTGCCTTTATATAATTGAGGGGACCACACAACAAACGGAGAAATGCCCTGCGGTACTATCAGAAAAAACCGGAAGAGAGCAGTGCCATGTCGGACGCCTTCCATCGAACGAATATCTCAAGATATGCTGGCCTGAATGCATCGCCGAAGTGGAATTGACGAGGGGGGTGTGCATGGTTGACAACCAGCGAGCCAATCAATGGAAAAAGCAGCCCAACCACCATGCAGGTGAAGGTTTTGTCAGGATTGGGGGCTGAAAGTTGTAGGCCTGATTTGGGGGCCATTCTCCTTTTTGCGCACTTCATTGGTCCGCCCTGAAGAGCCGCCTGCTCTTGCTACACTATCATGCACGTCCAGAAACAAGTGCATATTTCCAGAAAGGTCTACCGGAAATGATTTATTGGAGTCGGAGGGCAATTGGGCCGATTTAGATGTTTTTCCTTGGGGTTACAACATAGGTACAAGGCCGTAGCTGAGCACTGTGAGCAGGGAAGGAACCACTTGGTTCAAAGCTTGGCAATCAAAGTCGATAAAAGTGCAAGCCAGAGAAAGTGCGACCCAAAGGCGTTATGCTACGATGGGTAGAGATCCACCTCGGCGATTGCTCTTTCTTTCCTCAAATTACCGTGAACTGTACCGCCAAGATATACTTTGTACCGCGAACAAGTGTGCTGAACCATGAACAATATCAAAGACCCTATAGGACTGGGGAATGTACAAGCTACAGGACATGCCTCCAGGGCCATGTCTCCCTTGTTCATGTACATATTTCTTCATTTACATAGGAAACCAGGAACTACAGCGGCTAGATCATATCAAGCAAGAGTCACAGTCAGGTCAATGGGGTCAAAATAAAGTATTTGAAATAAACGAATGTTATTATTATTGTTATTAGTATCATGATGGCCACCAGGGTCATTCATGTTTGGTTAGAGGGTATCAGTCTAATCTATGACTTACCTTTTCAGCCATTGCCTCATCCAGTCCAAACTTATCACACCAAGCAAATTATTACTCAGTATTTCAGATGGCTCAGAATCTTCAAGACCTTCCCCTCATATTGGAAACGCTCTATGTAGGAATCAACTTTGACCAAGGCCCTCGCAATCTGCAGCGTAAAGCGCTTGCGCTTCTGCTCCTCCATAACCTGCAGCTCCTTCAGCGTGCGTCTGGCCAGAGTAGGCTCTCCAGTCTCGGCATCGACCATAGGATCTATGATCCCCTGGGCCCAGGCGCTGTCACCCATCCGGTCAATCAGCATCATCGCCCGGTGAGACTTTCTCAGATCCAGAGTCACATGCGCCGCAAAGATATACATCTGATCCAGCGCCAGGTCCATTTCGTCGACTCTGCTACACTTAACAAATCTCTTTCTGTCACCTCCGCGCTCCAGAACGTGCTCCTCCATCGCAATGTCGTATGCGACCAGCAGGGCGTGGAGCGTCTGTCTCAGGGTCCTCCAGACCATCTTGAATCGCAACTTGGCTACATCAGCCGAAGGATAATCTTGTCTAGGCACAGGGATCTGATCAAGGGCTAGCTCGCCCCGGCTCATCATCCGGCTAATGTCATAGCCTATCCTGCTCTCGAGCCTGTCTACCAGAACGATCATCGCAATTTTCACCAGGTCGTGAGTCCGCGCTCTGTCGCTCAGGGAGAGACCGCTATCTGGGTTGGCGATTTCTTGAACCTTTCTCCTCCCGGCTTGCATCAACTCGTCCAGTGTGGCAAAGGGGCTTACCTCTAGGACTTCATACAAGTCTATGACCTCATCTTGGACGGCTCTTGTGTTCGCCATTGTTAATGAGTATTTTTGTGTGAAGGTGTTGGTGGTGTTTGGTGTTTGGTTGGGGTTTGGTGTGTTTTCTGGGTTTCTGATTACTCGATTCTAGACACGACTGCTTCTCTATATATACTTTCTGGATGTCCCTCTTTTTTGAGGAACAGGGGGACCGGGTTTGGCATTGTGATGGAGACGATGTGGATTGTCCCGGGACAGTGGATGTGTTATCCACCCAGAGTAACTGGGCATAGTGAGACATTCTATCTATCTGCACAAAAGCCCGGTGCAGTCGAACAAAGGACTGGGTTATCAATAACATTGTAGTATGCTATGCCTTATATGGTAAAGAGAGTGTCTTTGTTCTGTTCTTGATTACCTAAGCTCAAAATGTTAAGGTCTTTGACATGTAGATAAGGAGATTGTGATATCTCAGAACAATGGGATTGTCATGGTGTAGGTCTTTTAGCCAGGACAACTGGGAATGGGTCTACTCGTACCGCCAATATCAACTGGGCACAACACTTGATCTATCCAAAGACTTCCGTCCAGTCGGGCAAGTATGTCCCCCAAGGCTGGAAAATAAAGCAATACCAAAACAGGCTGAAGAGAAAAGTGGACACACAAGTAAACACGGCGGCAGACCCGGCAGCAGAGTCGACCCTAAAGAGTCTCTGCACAACTGCAAGTTCGAAGATACGGGGAATACTCAAAAGAAATATAGTAGCCGTCACAACTTCCGAAATGAGAAAGATGATGTGACCAACCGTTTCTATTCGTATACCAAGCGCAATCTCGGTCCACGGGATGAGAATGTCCGCGAGGGGGTTCTTCGGGGGGTCTCGCTGGCGACGGAAGTAATCGTCAAGCGGTGACCGAATGCGGTTCCAGTTTTCCAGCTCTGCAGAAAATAAGCCAGGTTTAAAAACTCCCTTGGCTGCGGTAACCACCGCCAAGACCATGACTAGGAGAGTAAGCAGCATGAGAGGTATATCGTCAATGAACCTGTGCCCCCGAAGATGTTGTATAATGATTGGAGAAAGTGCGATGAAGATGGTGAGAAATGCCGTGATGGCTAGGGCGTGCCGAAACTGGAGATCTGAGACTGAGAACAGCGCCCAGTAGAAGAGTATGGCAGCCGCCTCATAAACTGCGAAAAAATGACAAGCAAAGGCTAGGGAGCTCGCCATTCTCATCGTCCTCACCGACCAGAGTGACTCCCGTCTCCATCGCGGTACTGGTAGCTGGACAGCATGATTTGTCTGCAACAGCTGGGAGAGAAGCGTCATAACCTCCCAGAACACCATGGAGTTGAAGAACGAAATCGCCCAGAACTTTGTCCAAACCATGCCGTCCGTTGCTACTAGTTTGATCGTCTGACATGGGATTCCTCCAATGATAAGGAGCGTCCACCGTGCAAGTCGTGTCCTCTCAGCATCCAGGTGACTGTCGCCGTCTCCTCCATCATTGTAAAGCCGCTCCCTGAGTTCGAATTTCATGTTTCGCAGAATGAGCCGAGGGTCGACGCTGAAGCATAACGCCATACATACAACGAAGTGGAAAACATCGATGATGCAAATTATGGGCGACGCACGGCTGTAGAAGCGGAAGTTCTTGTCTTTTCTGCCCAGCACATTGCCACATGGTTGTGTCATGGCAGCAATCGCAAGTGGAACAAGCGACCACCAGGCGGTTTGCCATGAGATACCTTCGCTGGGGCTGAGATTCAAACCTGAACGGTCGGCTTCGCGGAGTGACCACAGAGTAGCACCAGCGATGCCTATCTCGACCTCCGCGCCACACAAAAGTTCACACATATGGCGAGTGATAGTTGTGATGTTCATCCTGGCACTCTCAGAAAGGTTGAAGCGAAAGGCCTCAAGGGGGTCTTGAAACTCCATCGCCGCAGTTGCGAAGACGGCCTCGTTACCGCCGGTGAAAGGTTGTACTAAAGGTGGTAGGTACTTCAGTACATCAAATGCTTGAATAAAAGGAAATAAAAAGTTGACCCTCCGATCACAGGATTGCAATTATTTTTGGACCAAGGACGGCGTGTCGGGCTTTTTGTGGGACTTGGGTTGTTGCAATGAGAAGTGAGTTGGAACTAGCAGAAAGTCAAAAAATGCGCTTGGTCAAGTTCTTGTGTCAACACTGCCCCCTATCCGTCCCTCCATGAGTGCCCAGATAGTGGGTTCCCTCAGCAGCCCGCTGTGTAGACAACCGGAAGGGATCATTGGTTTTGGTTTGCTGTGAGTAAGTTCTGTGGCGCTCTGTTGAAGTAATAGGTGGACGGCGGCCTGCGTCGTCCTGCAGCACAGCGCCCTCGAACTCGAGCGGCAGTTGGGCGGTGGCTCATACTTGGCGTCCTGAACGGGCAGAACCGACCACACTGGCATGTACCCTTCCCTTGGCCCTTGCGTGGCAAAATTCGACTGAAGGTCAAGGGTCGAACAAAGATGCAGACTTTTACCTTCTTATCGTCAATTCGGTCATGTCTGTTCTTGGAATATTAACTGCAATAATCCCCTTCTCCCGGAAGCAGACGTCTGTGTACAATCAGTGGGCTCGATGGCTGTCAGTCTTGGGGGTCATGGGAGCTATCGCGGCACTTCCTATGTATTGTTACCTACCTACGACGTGGAGTGCCCTAGTAGCGTTCTTGGCCCAAGCAGTTCAGAGTGTCGTCACATTGCAGCTTGCTCTGGCGGCGGAGGAATCTTGAGGCCCGGATATTTCTTGGATTTCAGAATGATTTTCCAAAACATGCAGCCAATCAGATAGACAGATGTGTTGAACATCGTGAACCTGGTCTAACTGCTGCAAAAACGTCTATACGACTTGTACACGCCATTCACTCCCGCCCGATACTCCGCTCACCGTCCAACCTCGCAGTACCTCCCTTCACTCCCGGATCTCGCTCTCATCAAAAGTGACCTGAATCGTCTAGCACTTGACCGAGACAGAGCCATAGAGAACGCCAAAGCAGCCATTGCCAGCCTTGAAGTTGGAACCACGGCAGTCAGTTCCGCTATGTGTTCTGATGGTGCAGTCTCTGCTTGTTTCGATACTCTGTCAGTTCAAACGGTTTCGGCGATCAAGGCAGCGAACCAGACCGAGGTGAGATGAAGATGAATATACCTCGAGGTAATCTTGATGGAGCGCTTGGGGCTTGGCACAGGGACGCAGCGCTCGCCTTTGTTGGCGACGCTGAAGCTGTCGACCTGGCCGTTGCAGGTGTCCCCGGCGTACATCTCGACAGTGGCCTCGCCGCGGGCTTGAAGCTCGCCGGAGCGGGTGTCGATAACCTGGAGATGGGGAACCAGGGGCTCAGCGACCGGGGTGGCCATGGCAAGGGTGGCCATGCTGGCGAGGAGAATGGTCTGGAGGGAGAATTGCATTCTGGCGGTTTTGTTGAGAAGGTTTGGGCTGCCTTGGAAGAGACTGAGTGATTGTTGGATGTGATTGGAATGTTCAGAAGCTGTGCGATGGTGAGGAACTTCTTTCTCGGTCAGATGGAGGGGAAATGGGCTGTCTTTATACCTTTTCTTCGTCCAGACGTTTGTCTTCTTCTTTGCTGCGGCCACTGCACAAGGTTGAATCAGTCTGGTGACTCTACGGGTGGCTGCCCTTGATGGGAAGGCATCGACACGTTTTGGCGGAGCGGCTGATCCTTTCGG
Organism: Rhypophila decipiens; assembly: GCA_033297075.1. Taxonomy (NCBI): domain Eukaryota; kingdom Fungi; phylum Ascomycota; class Sordariomycetes; order Sordariales; family Naviculisporaceae; genus Rhypophila; species Rhypophila decipiens. The sequence continues at coordinate 32,836 of MU858107.1, read as the reverse complement.
TATGGGTTTGAGAGCGGCCGCCTTTGCAAATAGGATTGTCAAATTACAACGTCGATTCGGGGATTAATACTGCTCTAAGGTATTGAACTTCATCTGCCAGGATGTGTCCGTGGCAACACCTGAAGGTCACAATGTCACCCGGGCGGGCTGTCTTTTGCGTCCAATCTATGAGGATTGCATTGTAGGTCAATGTAACATCATTGCAAGAGCCTGTACCATCAGTGATGCTCAGTCGGAGTCCTAACGTTGGTGCCTTGCGGCAATGAACATTGCATGAAGCTTCAAAGGTCAGAATCTCTGGTAAATAGATTCCTGCCATCGAGTTTTGAATATTCAAAAGCCCAAATAACATAGCTCAACCGCGATATGTGGCAGCGGCGCAGCGTCAGTATTTCGTTAAGGTTTGATGACTACCCAAAAGTCATATGAGGACCATATACCGAGGTCACGAATTTGAGTCCGGTTCGAGGCTACATAATTATGTTTTGCCAGTATCATTGAATGCCTGAATCTGAAGTCCTGTATGTTGACAAGGTACGAGATTGGGGCCCGTGTCAGGATCATTTACCTGTTATGAACAAGGGCTAGTCGTTGTTTATCTGTGAATCCTTTTGCGAGCAGGGTCCACTGACCAGTCATCTTCAAAATCATGCCACAATAAGACAGAGTACCATAGTCGGAAAGATCCAAAGCTTTACCCCGTAGAATAGAGGGTATAGATAAACCAGGCAGCCAGTTTGTCGAAAGCATGGATATATCCACAAGGGCTAGGATGTCAAGTTTCTCTTCAAAAATACAGTCCATCCCAGTAAAGGGAGGTAAAAGTAAAACACTGGGAACAAGAACCCAGCATGAGCCTCAATAGCTATGCTGACACGAGATAACTGCCCCCGAACGACATGGCTGAAACATGCGAAAGAACGGCATACACTGCTGCCCAGCTTGTCCAGCTGGTGTTCCTGGAAGGTAAGACCGTTGAGGTATTATACGGAAGGATGACTTAACAATGCCGGATCCAGGACGGCTATGGCCTAAAGTGCCGGGGAAGGTTGTTTTCGACAAATAAGAGTGCCCCTAACAATAAGGCCTATACAGACCACCGAGTGACTGCCGGGGCGGCGAATTGGGCAGGTGGGGGCCAGCCTGGAGATCCTACGGCCCACTTGGTCCTTGAGTAGGTCCTCGTCTTGTTACCCGATAGGGAATATAATCAAAATCTGGTTCGGGTCTTCCTCCGTTCGCTTACCTGTTGATCGCAAAAGAGTTTCAACTTTCAAGGTCATGGTTGAAGCAATGGGGGATTGATCTCCTGCTCCACATAGTCTCCACATAGTCGGCCGCCGGCGGCCGCTCGTTACGTTTTAACAGACCGGTGCAAATCTCATACCCCGTATCCTATTTGTCAATCCGCCAGGCTGGTTCTGCCTCGGCTCAACCAAGTCAATCGAGTCATGCCGTTCATGCCGTCTGTGGATCCGTTCACCCTCATTGATTCGCGTAATCGCATCAAAGAGGATGCCGCGAGACCGAAGCGAAAGCTAATAGCGATGTAACATACATAACAAAGATGACAACATCTCCATGGGCTATGACAACAAACCCTGTTATATGGAAGGAGAATGATCTAGATCCACGTATAATGGATGTAGAATGGTGAACAAGAATTAATGCCGCCCGATCCTTCTCCTGTCCTCCACTACTGATATCCTCACCATGACCTATTTCTCCTCCCAGACCACAATACCACCAACAACAGTCAAAACGCTCCTCAGACTCTTCAGTCTTTCCTCGCTCACCTTGAAGTAATCATCACTCAACACAATGACATCCCCCCAACGACCCTTCTCCAGGACCCCAACCCGTCCCTCATCCGGTCCACCAAGGAACCAATTCTCCTTGACAGTATACAACCTCAACGCCTCCTCCCGACTAATCGTCTCTCCGGGGTTCACAACCTCCCCCCTAGCATTCTTCCCCGTAACAGCGTAATAGATCTGCGGCCACGGGCTAAGCGGTGCAATCTGCGCACCATCGCCTCCAAAAGCTGCCGGGATTCCACTCGCCAATACAGTCTTGAATGGTGGGCCGGCTGGATTCGTGGCATTCCCTGTTCCCGCAAAATATAACCAACTCGACAGGTTCACGCCTCCTCCAATGCTCTTGAGCCGTTGAAGAAGGCTTGGTGTTATCTTGGGCACATGAGCAAGGACCCATCTTAGCTTTGTGAACTTCTCGCCATATTTCTGCGCGAGCTTTTCCCATGATGATATGATACTCGCCGCGTCGTTGTCACTCAAAGAATGTGTCTCGTATCGCCACCCTGCAGCGGCAATTTTATCCACGGCGGCATCGAGCACAGGACCGGAGGCATAGTTGCTTAGATCTGTCGCAAATTCACCTATGCCGCCTGTGCGGATGAGATCATTGCCAAAGAATGGAAACGAGTTTTGAAGACGGGCAGCTAACGTCGGAACACCGGTTGTGCTGTCTTGAGTTAGGAAATTGATGCGGAGGCGTATCTTGGGGACAAAGTTCGAGATTCCATTGGCAAAGTCGTCATATACCGCTAGCCATGGGTTATGAAATGTGTAGAGATCTTCATTGGCGGCCCAGTCATTTGGTGTATTGGTTGCGTTGAAGGCTCCTTGGTCGAGATGGGCTGTTAGACCGACCGACGCGGCGTAGGTCATGGCGTCGCGGACTCCTCGTTTCCGAGCGTCAAAGGTGAGGAACCGGCGCCGGAGGAACAAGAGAGCTTTGCCATTCTCTAGACCCGATGCGATGGTTCCGTTGTCAAGGATTAGAGGGCGCAGATCAGCTGGTGGAACTGTGCTGAAGTAAGTCTTGCCAAGAGAATTGGTCACTGCTGGGCCCGAGAAGCCTACTGATATAAAGACTGGATGGTTTGGTGCGGCTGTGTCGAGTTCGGTCAAGGTCGGCAGGCGTTGTTCCGTGAACTGATTTGGATGGAAACCGCCTATTGTGGTTATGAAGTCGCCCTTTGGGACCGCCTTGGCCTTGGTCCGGTAGATGGATCGTAGTTGGGTGATGTTGAGTGCATACTCCAACGGCTGGTGATGGCCTGGTCTGTTTCCCAACAGGACAATATGGTTGTGGCAGTCGACCAGTCCGGGGAGAGTAAATCGTCCTCGGAGGTTGATGGCTGGGGGAGGTGGGTTGAGCTTGCCCACCCGGAGGGCTTCCTCACGGCTGTCGCCTACATAGACTATTGTCCCGTCTTTGATGGCGATTACGCTGGCGAGCGGGTTCGAGGTGTCCATAGTGTGGATCTTGCCATTGTAGAGAATCACGGAGCCGCGCAGTTCGCCGCCTCCAGCATTTGTGCCGAGAGGCGAAGAGGACGGGTCGTCTTGTCTGGCAAGGGGGAGGTCATGGTGGAGAACCGACGCGTTGGCATTCGCTTCTCCGGGCGACAAAGAATTCAACAGGGATGCGGCAGTGAGCGGTACAAGCAATACTGCGAGGAGGAAGGAAACGGGTGATGTTCTAGATATCAATATCATGGCAGTGGTTCTTTCGACTTGAAGGATCTCTGGGTTCGGATATGATTGACGACATTTACAGAATCCAGGCAGACCCAGGCTACCGGGACAATCAATCCTCTATATAACATTGCCCCTAACTCAATTGTGACGCAAGTTTCATGTCGGGGTAGATTTACGAGACGTGCATCAATATGGACGCGAAGGTTCCTGCAGCACAAGACAATATTTGGTGAGGGTGACTGAGACCCCAACACAATATTGATGACCTGCCGGGGGTCCATACGCCGTCCCGTCCCGTGAAGGAGGGTTCACGCGTGGTCAACGGTAACCATTAATCAGCCGAGGGAGGTATAAGTGTCCAATATCTTACCCCTTGGCGCAATATACTACTACTTTGGTAGCTTTCTCGCCTTGCCCTCTCGCGTATGGAGCGGGGAAGATGTGACAGCGGCTCGGTTCCAGAGTGATTGCCAGCATAGGAGATCATGGCGTTCTGAGCAGCTCTTAGCATTTCATAGTGCCATCATCGGCATCAAAAAAGAATTCTTGCCCGACAAGCATCAATTGTTGAAGCAGCCGGCTTCCTTATGTGTGGAGCCGCCATAGCGAACCCTAACCCTAACCCAGTGAATAAACCCCTGAAAGCTGGGAATAGCTTCATTCTCTACCACCTTTGTATGCTTTCAAGTTGTTCATGCACATTCGTCACTGGCTTTAATTGAACTATTTACCGACGCATTTTGCTGATTGGTTACTGGATCCCGGTTGTGGTAAGCCGTCCTCTGCGATGAATGATAAAAAGTCGTTCAACCGCCCCCTATTCACTGTTAGCCGGAACTGGAAGCACAATCGAAAGCGAATTTAGAATTCTAGTCAAAACCCTGTCCAAACTCGGATCTCTTGGTTCGAACAGCTGCAAAGGCACAAGAACAAAAATGACAAAGACAAGCTCGACTCGCCGGATCGGGCCACAGCCTAAACAAAGGAACTCGACGACGCAAGCACACGGCAAAGCTGCATTGCAACTCTTTGTCCTCATGTTTCCTTTTAGTCGCTCATTCTGACTTTCCCAGGTCAGTGTTTATTTATGAGATGATTATCGCGACGTTCATATTTATCTTGTCCTAACACTTGGAAACTATCATTTCCAGACATCTTGTCCGTCAATAAAATCGAGCTTCGTCCAAGATCCAGGCTTCATTAACCGTACTCTCTTCCTTTTCATCCCGAACATTCAAAACATGGCAGATTCTGGGCCTTTTCGCAACACGGGCAGGAAGGGGCTCCGGAAAAAACCTCCCGTCAAGTATAACGAGGACTACAGTCCCGAGCTTCTGCCCTACGAGACAGACCCGGTCTCACCCCCGCTCCCTTCCCTCCTAAACACGGTACAGGAGAATCAATTCCAAGACCCGCAGGCAAGACGCAGGAGCAGGAGCAGAGGAAGAACAGGGCGAGGCCAGCCCCCGACCCCCGGAGATCCACGACGCCCCTCAGGCTCCTATGGATTCGACCCGGACCAATTCGAGTCTGAAGAAGCTCAATTCGCCGAGATGAATAATCTCGAAGGCGAGTTTCGTTTTGGCCGCAGAGCCCTAGAATCCCCGGATCAGTACAAGTTTTCATCCACCTATGTCCCGGAAGATTTTGAGGATTCAGAAAACGCAGACTTCGAAAGAGAGGTGCATGTGGAAACCGTAAACGGCGAACTGGTGGCTCGCGTTACGGAAAACGGCGGGTCGCCGAAATACTACGAGGTCGGGCCGGACGGCACGATACTAGGACTACGACGGCTGAGCTCCATCGGCCGTAAAAAGTCCAAGGAGCGCTCAAGAAGAGCTTTTGAGGTTCCCGATGACTCGGATCACGATAGCGACGAGCTATACGCGCAGCCTGGGCCCTCCAAGCCCAGATTTCAGACCGTCCAAGCCTACATGAACCGCCCAAAAGACCAGACGTTTCAGAAACACCTGAAGGATTCAAAGGATCAGACCATTCAGAAGTACTATAAACAAACCGAGCCAAAGAAGAATTGGTTGCCGAACTGGTTGCATGGGCCCGAGGTTGAAAAAATGGCGAATTCGAACTTGGGATTGTTTGGGTTTACCAAGCCATCGCGGGCGTCCAAGAAGAAGGTTGCCGGCGAGAAAGCCCGAAGCGAGAGCAAGCCCACGACTACCACAAGAACACCCCGACGCAGAAGCAGTTCATCGCGACCTCGCGCCTTCCGCGGCTGGCTTGCCCCTTTCCGGGACTTGCACGAATACCTGACCGCCTGGCTGCCTTGGTGGTGGCTCCGTGTCCCGGCTGCGCTCTACCTTCTTGACAAATGGGTCTGGAATGCGTACCTCGTTATCGATCCGTTCAAGGATCAATTCGGCGATGAGCCCAGTTATCTCGTCCTGGGTGTGAACACGGTGCTGCTTACTCTGCTCTTGCGACTCGATAGGCCGTTCCTGTAGTTGGTGGGGACCGTCTTGGGTTGGGTCTCTGCGGGTTCTGGCGGGTTTAGGAGATGGGTCCTTGGTCCGGGCTTCAGGGTGATGAAATGGCTGTGTCTCATTGGGGCGATTTATGTTGTTATCATGGGCCACATCGCCGTGTTTTTTGTTTTGTGGAAGCTTTTTGGCGACGGTGATAGGAGCTTGTCTGAGCAAGCGGGCATTCCTCGGTATCTTGTGAGGGGGGCGAGGTTTTTGGGATTTCCGCTGCCCTGATTTCACCATTATCAGAAGTACGAAGATGTGTGTTTTGCTTTTCTTTCCTGGTTAATACAACGGGTTCAAGTTTCTTATAACAATATCTTTTTGTCGTTTTCCTCTTTGTCCCGTGATATAGTGCCTCTTCGTCAAGTCTTCACTCATCCCATGGCGTATAAGGCAACACTCCTGCTTCACTTATTCTCCGTGCAGACACTTGAGTAAGATAATACATATGAATCGTCATCAACAGATGTTCGTCTATCGAAGGGAGTTCAGTAGTCCGAACATACCTTGCCGTGCCATTCGCCGCCCAGGGTGAGAATACAGATACTATTAGCTGGGCATATGATAGTGGCGCTCGCGGTGACGACATTGAGCATCAAGAAATTAGCAGAGCGAAACAAACAGCTCGGATAAGAAGGATCGCAGTCAATTTTTCAGCTCTTCAGCCCATCTCGAGACGCCACGAGCGTCATCCTAAAATGCCAAGATAACATGAACAAACGAGCAGCGCCGCGAGTCGCGCAAGAACCGACGAGTACTCGCTCGCTACTCGGTGACTCTTCTCATCGCATCCTGGGACCTGACCAACGGGCTCTACGACATCCTCGAGGACAAAGCCTACAGCCCGCGTCGATGCAAAGCCTACGGCGATGCTTGGGACAGCCAGTTCACGTCTTACCTCTTCGGCCAGTACTTTGCAGGCGTTCACATTGTGCGCGAGATGACGCAGTTTTTCTCTCACATCAAGGGCAGCCTGGCCGAGCAGGTCAAGACACTGATCTGGAAGATCCAGGACGAGTTTATCACCATGCATACGAAATGCGAGAGGAATTGGAGATGCGCTGGTTTGAAGGTCATATCCTTGCCGTGCAAGAAGCCATGACCATGGCTTGTGATGGAGGCGCCGGCCTGCGGACAATGGGCTGGCTCGAATTCCAGAAAAACTACGAAAGGAGTGAAGGCCATGACTCGATGGAGCTGAAGAAGAACTTCCAAAGATGCGAAGACGGGTTTCAGAGGATCGTCTACCGTCGATTCAAGTATCTATATTCGACCCAGTGGAAGACTCACGAGAATCCCCAAGGCCCGGAAAGGGTGAAGGAGTGGCTCGAAGACGACCAGAGGCGCTTGAGAAACTCGAGGAGGAGGAAAGGCGCGTCGCCCAGGAGAAGGAAGAGGACCCCAAGAATAGGATTGTGGTGGTGATACCCGATCACCGCGTCCGCCGTCTCCAGCACCTGCTCAGCGATCTCGTGAAGTTACTGGACGAGCAGTCCAACATGGATTTTAATCGCCCCATTCGGACATGCGAAATGGTGGTTGACAGACGTGTAGTGGCCTATGGAACCCTGCCAGCCACGTCCAAGGCCTTGACGTATCACGTGCCCTGCGATTGTTCCAGGTGCAATTCCAAGAAAGTTGACTTCAAGCATCGCGACCTGCCACCCATAAAGCGTGTGTATGGCTTTGGAAGGAAGGGGACTATATCTCATAATCAACCACAGGCACCGGAGGTCCAGGAGGCTCGTTTTATGGGTAAAGCCCAGGAAGGCGGGCATCAGTGTTAGAATAGGCATGGACGATGGGGTCAGCAAAAGGAGGCGGTAATATTTGAAGCTAAGTTGGAAACACATAGCAGGTGAGCTTATCATGGCCTCAAAATTGGATTAGTTTCGTATCATAAACGCGCATGTATATATGATGAAACTTTCTAAGAAGTCCCGCTCTTGAGAATATCACTAGAAGTAATAAATAGGTTGAATTATATATACCTAGGGTTCAGAAAGACAGGGGATTCGTTCTGTAATCCAATGACCGGGCTACACGATGAGTTCCAAACGCTAAAGAGTACTCAGCATGGGGTATCCGCCTGAAATAAGATTCATGGCGGGATATTTCTTGTGGCTGGGTCCGGGGTGACAAAACTGACAAAGACCTCCCGGCTGTTCTTTGCTCGTCTGCCATCTCGTACCCATGACAAAGACATCTGTTCCAGGAACACGCCAGCCGCTCCTACTGCTGAGTTGCCAGTCGTAGAAGTCGTGCCTACAGAGGAGGCGGGCTCGGCAGGGCTGCGAGGCTCACAACTTGGCACACTTGGCAAACTTGGCAAACTTGGCACGGATTGACTTCATCGATGTTCGTCCATTGTCATTCACTGCCATCATCTGCCTGGATACGGGCAGCAAGTCACCTTGGACGTGTAGAATAAATAACCTTTATATAACTCGAATATTCCGTCAATATCCAGCATGTCAGGTTCATATAAACCGATCTAATTGTGGCCGCGGCTGTTTGTATCATGAGCATTTATATAATAGCGGAACGATCTTTTACGAGCCTTCTAAAGAGTGTAAAGCGATTCAGGAGTGTGATCTTATCTTCAAACTGTCTTGATCCTTTCAGAATAGGCCCGCGAGCACCCATTACTCCTACCAAAGTGTTACTCTGAAATTTCCCACAAAGAAATCAGTAACGATGGCCGTCCTGACCTTTACTCTCAACGTGGAACATCACGCCTTACTCTCTACTTTTACAGATGCATATACCACGTCTGAACTCGAATAACACATCCGCCATCCCGAAAACAGAACAGAGTAAGAACCAGGGTCAACCACTCACAGATACCCAGGACCCTATCCGCATGACTCAAAATAAGATTAGCATCCACAAGTTCCCGCTCTTCTGCTAATACTACTAGCCGCACTTTCGCATCGGCAGCAACAGCCAGAGCGGACATAATCCTCCGATCCAAGTTGACTGAGATTTGCACGACTCCTTAATCTTCTCATATTACGGAACAATGTGCATACCGGAAATACCGACAAAGACATACTATGAAGCTGTATGGTTCTATGGACTATCGTCCTCCTTACAATATACTGCCATTTTCTGCGGATTGTTCTTAAAGCCGAAACTTTATTGGCACCCGTATGATTGGTGGCGCAAAAGGAATGTAAGCGTCGTACCAGTTATGGCGCTTTGGAGAACGGCGCGGGGCAACTCACATAGAGAGAAGTAAGACAACCAAATATATCAATGGCAGGCTGTTCAGGGGTTAAGCAGGTCATGCAAAGGTCGAGCTGAGAAGCGCGGGAGAATCGCCAAGCCTTCATTGGACAGCGCCTTAGATAAGCGATACAAGCGAAATAATATCCTGGACCGGCCTAGACCTACGTCGCCATCGGTGGAGGCTTAGATGCAAACAAAGTCCCACTGGCCGGAGACATTGACATCAGTTCACGACTTCACTTAGTTTACTGATGCATTTTGTAAATAATCAACCCCAATGGAGCGTCGGTGTGGTCTTTCTAACTCTTGCAACGATGACTGTGAAGTCAGCGCGGGGCGTTGTTCAACCTTTACCCTCTTCAAGATACCACTTGCTGCAAGCTTGAGGATGGCAAGCGTCTGTCCAGACGGCTATAAAATCAAGCTCGAATCCTCCATATCAGACTTCCATGGCAGCATCAACATCTTCACATCAAGCTCCTCCTCTTCACTCAATCCTCAGTCGCCTCCTCGCAGCTTCCTCGTCTTCGTCACGCCTCCTGAATCTATCTCTCTCGTCCATCACCAAACTCAAAATGGCTCCCTCCATCGCCATCATCTGCCTGGCAATTGTCTCTTTGGCAAGTGCTCTGATGCCCCGTGGGGATATTGGCACTGTCTGCAAGGCTCCGGTATGGCTAGTCTTCCAAGCCGCTTGAACTTGTACTGACACAACCACAGCAAGGTTCTGGTGTCTGCGGCAGCACCGTGAAGGCCGATTGCAACGGCTACTATGTGCCCGGATACTGCCCTGGTGACGACACTATTCAGGTGCGCAACTCCAGTCTATCACTCGAAACCAGCAACGGATTGCTAATATTGAATGTGGACAATAGTGCTGCATCCAGGCCAAGAACCATGCTTGCTCGACTCCGGTATGAAACTCTTGTCTGTCTATATCCTTCAACATACGGAAATGCTAACACTGATTGGCAGGATGGTAATGGTATTTGCGGCAGAACCGAGAAGAATGACTGCGACGGATTCTACACCGCTGGTTACTGCCCCGGTGATAAGCACTTCCAGGTATTTCGGACCCTCCCTACAATTACACAAACCTCTTCGGTTTGCTAACACTCGAGGTCCAATCAGTGCTGTGTTCCGTCTCCTGATCCTCCTGCTGTCATTCCCGAAGGTGATGACAGCACCGAGGACCAAGTTGCCTCTGTCGACGCCGTGGCTGCTGATCTCCTGGAGCCGCTGGACATTGATCTGGACGCCACCATCGCTGCCAACAACACCATCATCGGGGACGATATCGAGCCAGAGGATGAGACGGACCCGCTCGTCGCTCGCGCTGCCAAGAAGCTCACTCGGGGAGATCTGATCGTCAAGGCTGCGGAGAAGTGGCTCGGCAAGAAATATGTCTGGTCCGGTGGCGACTGCTCTGGACCCACTCATGGCGGATTCGATTGCTCTGGTAAGTCCTTTCCAAACCTCAGAATCCACTGATTTGACCCCACGAAGAGCAAAGGCTTATGATATGATTTAAACAGGACTGGTCCTCCACGCAGTCTGCAAGGTCACCAAGAAGCATCTCCCCCACAACTCTCAGGCTCAGTACAACCTCAAGAAGGGCAAGCACGTCAAGCTGTCCCAGATCAAGCCCGGCGATGCTCTCTTCTGGGCCACCGGCAAGAAGTGTGGCAGCAAGGTCCACCACGTCGGCATCTATGTTGGCAAAGACAAGAAGGGAAAGCGCATCGTCCTCCACGCTCCCCACACTGGCACTGTTGTCAAGAAGGCCCATGTTTGGACCTCGGAGCTCTGCGGCTCTGCTGTCCGGTAAGTGACCCCGGCTCTGCGCTGCTTTAACCTTTCGTTTTGACTAGAACTGGAACTAATATGCGAACAGATTCTGGTGAGGTGATATGACAACACATATCTGGGAAGGTGTGAGGGCGTGATTAGTGGGTCACGGTGTAAAATGGTAGTCTCTTCTTTGTATGTCCTAGTGAGGGAAACACACGCTGCTTGTCTAGAATTTGCTTTCTTTCCATATAGTTCCACACTTAATCAATTCGATATTCTGTTGTCTTTCTTGACTGTTTGCGTCACTATTCAAACTACTCGTCCCAGCATTGTTACAGCCAGAAAGTTGAGTACTTTGTTAATATCAAGTCAAGCTTATAGGCTTGGAGCACAGATCTCTGGATGGGATGGACTGTGAAATGGAACTACATTATGTTATTATTGACACCTTGGCTGACCCACATATCAATCCATCCGAGAAAAGCATAATAGTACTATTAGCCTTCCTTGTGTAAGTAGCTTATACGGCTTGGGATCCTGGTCATAGACCCATCAAGACCTACAACGGGGTAGCCGTAGCATATTCTAATATAGACCGTTACGCAGAGGCCATTCCGTGAGATTATTTGGGCAGCCATCATTCCAATCAATGACACAAAAGATGAAGTAGTACAGCCTTGTGAGTATCAGTACATCATATGAGTGGAGATGTGGAACCGGGATCTGTGCACGGCTACAAGGCTAAACAACAGGGAGGGCCCTAAGACCCACTTTGAAACACACAGGATGAAGAGGACATAAAATGACAATCAATTATAGTTGGAGTAACTGAGTAATATAAACGACTCTTGGATAGCCTGGTTTTAATGGATGATATACCTAATCTCATATTATAGACATATAGCTTCGAAGAAAGTATAAAGACTGGTAGTCTTATAACATCTCAATCCTCAAACCGCTTATAAGTATCCACTATGCCGTGGAACCTGCCGGTAGTGCACCTTCTAATCTATACACTTTCTTTTGAAGCTCATACTCTGGAGATCGAACATGCTAAGGGTGGATGAGAGGATTCGTCCAGGCGCCCTTTGCCTATACTGAAGTGGAGTTTCCTGCATTATGCCCATCCGTTGGAACAGAACCGTCAGTGCTAATGAAAACCACCAGCACAGCGGCGAACCTGTGCGTATCTTATGGTCAGCATCAGTCACATGAGTCCCTTATTCGACAGTTCAAAACAGTGAGGGAACCGATGCAGGTCAGCGATCAGGAAACGGAAACTCACGTGGAAGTTGCGGCAAAGATCTCGTGCGTCTTCGCCGTAGTCATGAGGGCCATACACAGAGCAAACACTACGGACATGGCAAACACAATGCCTAGTCTGATGGTCTGGTCGGGAATGAAATGAAGGGCAAATATTGAAGCCGTGGGCAAGGCGCACGCAAAGGTCACCGTGAGTAGCCGTGTAATTTTGTCGATGGTCTCGAGTCGGTATGTCACGGTCCCCTGAAGTGGCTCTGCAGTGTTTGGCCTCTATTAGGTTGCAGGAAAGGGATCATGGTAAGCATAGAGAACTGGAGACTGATCACAACGAGGCCATGACTCAGTTATTGTTGCATGGGAAAGAAGCTTACCGCAACGTAGCGTCCCAGAAATCGATGGAAAGCCCGAGTGGCACGGCATTGTATCCATGAGGGCAGGGAATCTGATGCATAGTGGTGAAGTGAAACCATGACATCCGGATTTTGGTTCAGGAAAATGTCCTTGTCATGACTCGTGAGGTACACGTTCCCTAGTTTATCATCTTTCATCCAGTCATACATTCCCTTGATCGTCCAAAGGTGAGGTTTCTTCATGCGGAGAATTGTGTCGTATTTTATTAAGGAGTCGTCTGTGTCATGAAAATAGTGAATTAGCGCGGTTCATAGTCTACCAGTGGATCAACCACCACTCACAATACTTGTCCATAGCTCTTTGGATCTCCTGTATCTTTATCGCCTGTCCCGAACTGCGTAATACAGACCAACATCTGTGAATATGAGGATGAATAGAGGAATTGGACTTATTTCTGTCTCGTAGCTCGTTGAACTCACTCTGAAGGTGAACAATCTCAGCTTGTTGATAGAGCAGCAGCTCAGCGTAGAGCGACTTGAAACCATGGAATACCGCGTATTCAGGTGAAGCGCCGATATACTTCCCTAGTCTTTCGTAACCTTCGTGAGAGCTGCTGGTACTAGTCAATCCGAGCTCTAGATCATGGGAATAATCTGCCGCGCAGGCCTTTTCCAAACTCAAATGCAAAATCTTGGGAAATGTACGGGAGTAAATGATGACTCAGCAGGCTTGGCGCGTCGGTCGCCCGATGTTTTGCCGAACAAGATCCCGTTCGCGTTCCCGGACCACCACCGTCTCCGTAACGACCTACAAACGGCAGAACCTCCAAGGTGATCTGCTAATAACATGACAAGAGGCATCGGGTGGTCTAAAGGTGAAAGAGTAGAGGGCTTGGACGAGATTATGGCAGAAGCATATGAACCGAATGTAGTTAGCGCGCATAGGCCCTTTAGGCTTAGTGCCTCCGGGCGAAATAAATTCCATCCAATAAATTCCATCCATCCTAATCAGGGGCCAGCATGGGTCAGTCCAGCAAGGCAAAGTTCGCCTCAGCGAGTCAAAGCAACAAACCCTTCAAGTAAAAGCAAATGAAGCTAAATTGAAGTCAAATCGTAATCATTTATGGCGTCGAATGCTTTGAACCCTTTGAATTGATGATTAACATTGATCAGATAACCAAAACCCCGACTTTTGCCGGAAATCCTAGGCCTAACCATCACGGTGCGAACCTTGGGTAAAGGTCTTTGTTGTGCCATGGAGTGAGGGAAGATTGGGAAGGTATCTCGGGCCAGCTCCCTGGTGAGTAAGCATAGGCGAGGAGCTAGGACCACGCAGTCACCTGGCCTAACGCCACTCCCCATCCCCCTTCATCCCAGTTTTAGCTCTGATGACAATTGTGACGGAGCATGCAGTAGTTTATCATCCGGTGCTTGAATTGGCGGGGTTTACCCGAGGATTTACCAGATCCCGTGAACATGTCCAGCCAAGCATCGTTTTACGATGACGGCATGGAAAGAGTACCACGCGGCTATAGGTGTCGGTCGGCTCTTGGTTATGACCCGAGCCAGTGGCTCGCCGATCAGAGCCCCGCCAGTCACATATCCCGATTAGGACGCGGGCAGACGACGGCAATGCCCTGTACGGTTTTGAACGACATCCAAGATTAGCATGAACAGCAGATATGCATGACATTGCATACTCAGTGTTATGTAATATCGAAGGTCGGCAGCACATTGACGAACGGGTCAAGCAAAGCGCTGTTTATGTGGCACCTTCTGAGATCCGGTGCCGGGAATTGGGGTTGAAGGCCGACATGCCGATAGAATGGAAGAGCAAGTGCTGCTAAGAATGCGGCCATAGTCTCTTTTCTCCTCAGGCCCAAGCCCGTACAAGCAGCAAAGCCCAATGAGGAGCTCCGTGGCTTGGTAGAAGTAAGGGGTCGCTCATTCAAAGTAAAAGTAACAGGCTCATCCGTAGACACAACAAAACGTGCACCACCATGGCATATGGCTGCCCACGGCGGGAAGCCGCCTCTGTCCGACAGAACCCGGCTCCGGCGCAAGGACAGCACAAATCCAGTTCACCAATTCACGAGATGCTGACTTTGCGAGGTGAAGGACAACGTCGCCTTCTCGAGCGTCAAGAGTCTGGGCGACCTTTGGCTGCAGACAGTATTGAGAATATTTGACTTTCTTAGATTGCTGTTCCAAGAGCCGTACTAAGAGGATATACAGCCAACATAGTATTAAGAGTGAAAGACCCCTTCCATTCACCAATCAGCTCCGCAGACAAACTCAACGGCCGCCACACATCATGGCGGCTCGATTGCACCGTCATCAATCGTCTCTCGAGGGCATAATCGACTTTTCCGACGCCCAAATTATCCTGGCATCCGTGTTTTCCGTTGGAGACTTTCTTCTTGTGGAGTGAAGGTTTGGAGTGCCAAATACAGGTATCGAAAATCCGGGCGTAAATTATCCCCTCCGCAAGCTTAATCTCGGTATCAGGACGGTATTGTTCTGTTGAGTTCTGGAGGTGGCAATCTAGACCTGGTGCCCGTACTCGCACGAAACGTGCTTTCCAAATGCCGTGATTCCCCTGTGGAGACTTTCCCCTTTACTATCTACAATACTCCCTTCTCTCCTTCCATTTTTCGTTTAGCTCTAGGTTTCTCTAGCTAGAAGTGGTCCATGGAGGACTTTTCCCCTCCACCGTGTCCAACATTACTTCTCTCTTTTATCTTTTCCTTCACTATTCCCCAGCCCACCAGTCAATCCAACCTTTTCGTCACTAGATTCCTCAGTCCACCAGTCGACACAAATACGTGACATTCCTAGTTTTGTGTTGCCTTCTGCTCTTCTCGGCCTACATCGCGTCCTTCGCCTGAGTTTCCTTTCACCATCAAGACATCATCTTCCATAGCAAGTGGTTCCCTGTCCCACATTGTCCGCCTTTTCCACCCTTGCTAACTCCTCCTGCTAACACAGACTGCGGGCTAGGGCATCTGTCTTCAAAACTCCATCTCGCAAGCTCTTGTGTTCTCACCTCTCACCAGTAGTGGCCATTCAGGTTAGCAACAAGGTCTCCAAGCAAACAGCAGCAACTCTTTAACTTGACTAACTCACTCTACTCGTTCCGCCAGCAACTACCCCTTCTTTCACTATCCCAGAAAACACCAGTTCTGGATTATAATGCTCACCTCTTCCCAAGATGTAAGTGTTTACCCTTCCGTTGCTTATCTTTCCTCTCTTGAAACAAGGTATAGTTAATAAGTGTATAATAGGTCTTCACTCTAGAGAATCGAGAAACTGCGAGACTGGGCCTTTTTGCAGTACAGCACGCTCTTCCCTTCTTTGCTCCCACTATGAAATTGGCAATGACCATCTTGAACCATAAGTTCGGCCCTGACGCCCACTTCCGACTCGCCTTTGCCAATGAAGCCGAGGTCGAATACCTGCCTACTGCGAAGAAGACTTTTCTGTTTAAGGACCTCGATTCGGGTATCTGGACTGTTATTATGGTTAAACAGGGTGACCGGACCGCTTATACATTTGACGGGCTTGGCGAGCTGGGGAACAGAGAATTGGGCGACCTTCACAGCAACCGCCACAGGCTTCTGACGAACTACTCGGAGTCCACGCTGCGTCTGAATCGGGTTCATGACCTTAGCGTCTATTCCTGTTTCACCACGAACGCCACCGCTCTGTTGTCGCTGATCTGGGCGGAGTGGACCGCTCGGGGTTATAACATGGGAGGGCAGTATATGAGAGACACGCCATTTGGCAAGATGTGGGTCCCTCATGCTGCGAGTGAGCACATGGAACAGCCTTGCACAGGTTCTAATAGTGTCCCTTGTTACCGGGGCAACGCCTGACTTGCTCGGTTTGAGGATCGAACGTTGTGTTGTGCTTTCCAAGAGCAATGGTGACCGGAGCTCCTTTTGGCGGTTTGTAGGCCAGATTCCAGTCGCCCTGAACCCAGGTTTGATATTCTTGAGCGTAAATGCCTCCTGGTGAGCGTGCCAGTAGCACTTAAGAAGAAGCCGCTTGCCTATAATAGTCGAATCCGTATATTAAGTCGATTCGGAAAGGAGGGAGCGGTACCGTTGCTTGGCCGAGCTGAACACGCCTAGATCCAGTGGCTGGACCACGTGAGAGCAGTGAGGGGGCAAGTAAAGCAAGTAAACCTTGTTGGTGAAGCAATCCCACATATACTCAGCCGTTATGTGGCTGTTGTGGCCGTCAAGGATCAACAAACGCCACTCATCGGGGTCCTCAGGCTTAGTCAGGGGCAAGAAGACCTTACGAAGCCAGTCCAAGCCGGTTTCATCGTTAGTCCAACCGTTTTTTATGGCGTGGAACTTCCAATCCTCGAATGGGTTCAAATTCCGTGGAAACCACTGCTTCTGGACCGATTTTCCCTTGAAAATAACAAGCGGAGGAAGGCACTGGCCTCCGGCGTTGATACACTCGATGAAAGTCGTCCAATGTCATGACCCTGTACGGTGCAGGACGCCGGAATGCCTCAGGCATCTAGTGTGGAACCCAAGGGTGACCAATCAGCACGGTCCCAGTCTGAAGGAGTCCCGGGGCCGGGACTCAGAACACTCGGGACAGTCCCGAGGTCCCGGCAAAGGACGATCGGGACGCCGGGACCACGATCATTAGTACTAGCTAGCTTTTCTATATAGTGGGAGAGTGCTGCGCACTCTCCGTCCGAGGATTCTTGGACTCCTCACGCAAGCAATCAAGTTCATTGTCTACTATCTTGTTCTACCCTACAAGCTCTTAGTTAGAGCAACCTGATCAGTGACAGTACTTGCGTACTTACTACGAATCAACCTCCTTTCTACTGTCAACCCCGTTAGGCGACCAGCCTTACAGTCTGTACCTACTCTAGGTGTCAGGTTGTAACATACAGTTACCTCCTCACCTTCTTCCTCTGCATCTGGACGGCGAATCATCCCGATGTCGTGTACTCGACCCATCGCTCGGCTACCTGGCTTTACAAAGCAGTTTGGATGGCGACCTCCCTGGCTGTCCCGGAGTTCCTGATTTGCTGTGCGATTACGCAGTGGTTGAAAGCTAGGGATCTGCGCAAGCAGTAGCAATGCTACTGGGATCGAAAAGTTCGAACCTTACTAAACTCAGAAAAGGAGGCCAAGGAACAAGGAGTAAATGACAAGCAACAGGAACAGCAGCATCAAAACAATAAAGTCAAGAAGAAAGAATACGGATTCAAGAAGGAGTGGTTTGCCATGCAGTCCGCCTTTCTTGTCGTCATGGGCGGCTAAGAGATCATTACTACGGACCCCGATAGTAACACGGGGAGAACAGCTGACAGTACTACTGATCAAGCCAAGACTGAGCTTTCGAGTGTCCTGATACTGACGCCAGAAGGGCTCAAGAAGCTGCTGAATCCAAGGTCAGACGGGCCAGATTATCTGGAGGAATGGATTCAGAGCGGTCTTGTCACAGACAGACACTTTGGTCACCGCACCGTCGACGACAAGAGTAAGGCCAGCGCGGTCGCCAAGGTTCTGGTGGTCTTCCAGATGCTCTGGGTTGTTGTACAATGCATCGCGAGAAAGGTGGAAGGACTGCCCATCACTTTACTTGAAACGGCCGTGCTCATTCGTAAGATGCTCCATCCCCCCCTTTTTTTCCTCAAGTATAAACTTTGATCCCACTGCTGACAACCTATGTTTTCATTCTTTGTTATCATATGTAAAGAAATTGTGTACACCTTTGCGGCTTACTTTTTCTGGTGGCACAAACCGCTCGACGTCACCGCGACCATCACCCTTCCCATCGGCAGCCACCTGAAAGACCTACAAAAGGACCTGGAGTAGAAAGAAAAGGTTACCAGAAAACTATGGGGTCCCATCGAAGGTCCCCCTACCCCACACCTGACTCATATCGACTCGGGACCGCTGAGGCACAAATACTTTGTCCGCAAACGCGAGTTCCGCGGCGGCTCCCTCAACCTCTGTGGGAGCGCCATATTCGATATCGCCTGGGACCTCACGAACCGGGCACAGTTCTTGGCAGCACTCCTCGCGGCTCTGAACAGAGGTCTCCACGCCACCGCATGGCTTTCCTATTTCCCTACCCCCGCCGAGATGTGGCTTTGGCGCGGTGCCTGTATTGGTGTCTCAGCCTCGAACATCTCAGCCTCGAACATCTCAGCCTCGAACATCTCACTCAACGTCATGACGTGGGGTAGAGACCTTGAGTGCTCTCAGTTAGAGGCTGCCTATTACATGGCAACCACGGACCATGGCTCCTGGTCATGGGTAATGGGGATCCCTCCTTCTCTCCTTACTATCCGGAAAGTCGGTGCCGATTCTCAATGTGCAAAAAAAAGTCAGAAGA
Source organism: Rhypophila decipiens (assembly GCA_033297075.1). Classification (NCBI taxonomy): domain Eukaryota; kingdom Fungi; phylum Ascomycota; class Sordariomycetes; order Sordariales; family Naviculisporaceae; genus Rhypophila; species Rhypophila decipiens. Next base: position 13,834 of record MU858107.1, on the reverse strand, counting down.
ACTCTACTACTACATAACAAAAAGGGCGGTGGCGTCTCTGGTGTGATGACCCATTCTAGAAGGGACCACTGTCCCAAAGGCCTAACCCGGATTCCTTTCTTTTGGGGCAGGTTTCTGCTTGTCATGCTCCTCATCTTGGCCGGGGTGGTTTACATTCTCTGTATCTTGTTCTTCCTTGTCGAGGCCTTCATCAGCGTGAGAAGCTTACCGGAATCTGCTTACCAGACTGTGGACTGGACGAACTTCATGCCCCATTTCTGAGATAACCAGGGGAACCAGATCTGCGGAGGGCTGTCGGCTTTCGTTTGCTTTTCATTCCTCTTCTTTTTTGCTAGATTCCGAAAAAGTGTAATGAGAAATGAAGTTGGAATAGTCTATTATGGGTTTTATGAGTGGATGGGTATAATTGAGAGAAGAAAGCAGCAAGACAGGGTCGTTATGAAATCTGGAATTTCAACCGATAATGATACTTACGAATCACCCTGAATTACATATCCGGTAACGCAGACCTCTATTAGCAAACTAAGTAAATACACATCCTACAAGGGCAATTTTTAACAGCGTTGCACTGGGAAAGAATAAGTTCTCTCGCGTTTATATTTCGATTCCAGATACCAGTGCACTCGACTGAGCCCCCGCTGACCGGACTGTTAGATACCGTATAATACTATATATGGATATCTATGAGCCTTTTGGTACAATCCATTAGGTTTCCATTTATTGACATTGCCGCCAATGTGAAGGAAAACTGATGGTGCCGAGAAAGCGAAAGCCTCATATGCTACCAATCCAAACAGTGCTGGAGGAACTAAAGGGAGCCAGTTGGTGATGAAGAAAGACTCTTAATGAGAAGGAGACCCAACCCCTGAATGTTATCAAGATAAACCCAAGGAGCATCACAACCCATCATATACGACCATACCCACTAGAAGACTTGGGATCCCGTCCGCTCTCCTATAAATAAGCAGGGCGAGATTAGATTGGGTGGGTGACCACTCGCGAATCCCTAGTGTTGTATGTTTTTATTATTCTGTTTTTCTTTTCTTAACTTTTTTCTAGTGCTGCTCCTAATTAAATCTACATCAAATTGCAGCCATCGTTTAATGCGGCTTTGGTTAAAAAGCACTTGAGGTATTAACGAAGTTGGGGCGGCAGAAATAACTCGCCTAATATTAGTGCAGAGTTGATCTTAGTGAAGTCGTTCACACCGTGTCGATGATGAATCGGGGCAACAACTTATGCAACTGTGGAGGTGGATCGAGCCTAGCCAGTTAGTTATATACATATAAAGGAGAGAGCTCACTTTGATATTTCGCTCCTCAATATTATACAACCAGCAGCCTCCATTGCTTTCCTTTGCAGCTCATCGTAAACCATCGTGAACGTACGCCCAAACCGGGCTTTGGTATAGATGATGTGGTAGACTGTGTGCGAGGTCTGGGTGATGTGGTGGTTGTATTCTGGTCGTTCAGTCCTAAGAACTGTCCCGAAGGACAGTCCATGACTATTTTTAATTATCTAAGCTAAGCTCAAGGGGGCCATGCCCCCACAGCCAGCGTCCACCCTCGATAAAAATCCTGCCCCCATTGCTCCAGGGCAGTGTTCCCCGCAATGTTTTCGGGATCGCTTTCCCACACGGATGACACGGTTGTGGGCTGCTGGTTGTTCGCGAGACAGACGGGTATTTTATGTGATCTCAAGCGGTGAGGTGCGGGAAATAGTCTGTTGACTTAGTACTGACGCTGCTACGGCGTGAAGATGAGGATGATGTCAGGGTACAAACTTGCCCGCACACCTTGGCCTCCTCGGACATAATGGGAGTCTCGATTAGCTCTCACATGGTGGAATACTAATCAAGTGGCTACCTACTGTGGCTGGTGAGTTCCGGCACCGCGGAAATGCCCGGCGGAAATGCCCGGATGCATCCGTCTTTAAGTAGCTATCCAAATCAGGATAGTGGTTATCAGTGCCCAAATAGGTTTGGAAAAACTCATGTCACGGTATTTGACGGAATTCTACTGCGCCCCTTATGTTTTGTGTTTGAGAAACGTATACTGTGTTTGCTATGTGTACCTATGCTAGTTCCAGACTGTGCACGTTGAAAAGAAAATGGCTTTGTTGAAAAGCAAGTTGTGTTGAGGTTATGTCATCGAAGCGGAAGTCCTCCCAAAGCCCCCCTGCGCGCCTACCCTTCCCAGTTCCCACTTTACTTGCGCGTGGCTACATGGCCCTGATGGGTGGCATCAGTATGGCCGTTCCCGCCACAGACGCAAACACACTTGCCCAACAAGTTCGGGGAGAAGTACCAGGCTGCCGCGCGTGATGCCAAATGCTTGGGCGCCTTTGAAAAATCGCGGTTAGTGTAAATGAAATCAAGGAGAGCAGAGGTTGAATGAACGTACATCCTGGGGGCGCAAGTTTATGTTCGCTCGCCCCTCGGTGATTTCAACACGGCCCTCGAAGTCGTCACCTGGGTACCGGCCGAGCCCAAACAAACCGAGGGCATCTTTCTTGCGGAGGAGATCAGTGAAGGCCTTGACAAATCCGCTGTACTTTGAATCAGCGGGTGTTTCAGCCCCTTCCTTCTCGTCAGTGTCGTCACCGTCTGCGGAGTAATGGAACTCATATGGGAAGACTTCCTCCTTTTCCGAAACAAACCAGGTGCTAGGCTGGGTTTTCTCGAGCATTCTCTCCCAGGGAACAGACGTTCCGCTATACTAGACAAGTCGCTCATTCGACTTCATGTCGAAATGGCGATGGTTCAGAACAAGGCCGAAGGTACGTTCAAGCCCATGTGACTGGAAGAGCTCGCGAAATTCGTCGATAAGGTCTTCACCCTTCTGGGTATCGAACCTAGCTCCTGCGTCCCCAAGCATGGGGAGGTTGTTGTAAGCGGCGGGGTTGTAGACGAGAGTCATGATGGAAACGAGTTTGCGTGTCTGCAAGTAATTTGATGTTTGCGCAAGAGCGGATTTGATATGTTTGAAAGTGAGAGTTTGATATGTTTGACAGTGAGAGCTTGATATGTTTGGCGGTGAGAGCAATGGGAAAGGAATGTCCACGGACGGAGAAGTTGATGGCGAAAGAAATGTGAGAATGGAAGTCCATGGACGGAGAATGCAGCTTTTATACACCAAAACATGATATCTTGAACCCGATGCGCCGATGGCCAGACATCACGACGTACTAAATTTGGAATGTCGTTCGTGGTCAGCTGCCCTTCCTCCATCGGTAAGGTCGAATATCCGGGGAATCCTTTCCTATGTCGGCGGCGTCGAGCAGTAGCGTTCTGTATGTTGGTGCTGTCAAGTGACATCGTGACTTATGTTGGTGATGCATGACGGGTCGAAGTCTCCAAGGCCTGGGCGAGCAGATGAGGTGTTGGGTCAATACGATCGTCTGTATCGTGATGTCCAACAACACTATTGCCTCTGTTGGCCCTGTTTAGAAACATCGTTACTCTTGTTGGTATAGCCTCCCTATCCTGGGAGAGCAGATGGGGTATTGGGCCAATACCATCGTCGTACTGGTGATGTCCGACAGCATCATTATCTCTGTTGGTGCCGTCAAGTAACATCGTTACTTCTGTTGGTGATGTCTACTCGAACCATCCCCGTTCTCGGTGGCCGCCCCCGTCTTGGGTGGCCCCGTCCTGGCACCCTGGGTGGCAAATGCAATGGTTTTTGGCCAATACCATGGCCTCTTTACTCACCTCAAGGATTCCAGCAGCGTCAATATCTCAGTCACAAGATGTTCTGCAAGATCATCACGTCTGTGGGTGCTGTGGAGTAACATCGCTACTTATGTTGGTGATGTCCAGTCGAAGTCTCCCCGTCCTGGGTGGAAGATGCAGGTTTCTGGCCAATACCATGGCCTCTTTACTTACACAGTGCCTCAAGGATCCCAACAGCGTCATTATCCAGGTCAGAGATGTTCAGCAGCATCGTTACCTCGATTGGCTGCTGTCGAACGTCCGTTTGTGATGTCCCGCATATTTCACAGTGCGCCATATGTACAGGCACAATGAGATCCTTGAATGTTTGTTAGCTCGGTTCTTGTGACCGGGTTTAGGAAAAAAGCTCAAAAGATCACCACAAAAGAATGAAGAACCTGATTACAAAACAGAAAAATAGAGCATTTTCACACATAGATTAAGCTTGTGACTGTCGAACACCTTTTTCAGTAAATAAACAGAGAATTTGGCTGAAAGGTTGTGAGATATTTTAATAAAGGTACCGAGCTAGCAATAAACCAGGGGCCAGAGGGAGTGTATCTGTTGGTGTGTTGGGTGACATCGTGAAGGGTCTCGTTTAGAAATTGACAAACCAGAGGCCGTTCCATTCTGTCGGGACCAGTCTAACGAGTTTTGAGGCATCTGACCCGGAAGCGCCCGCCCAGCCCCGAGACTGAGAGCGGTCAGGAGAGAGGGGTAAATGATAGCAAGGGTACGCGGAAACACTCCATTTAGGCACTGAAATATTGACAAATACGATCACAAGCTCTAAATCGCTACATGGGGCGCTACCAGATCAAATCCATGGCCAGTAAATGGCAGCAAACTCGACGCAAAACATGGTGGCCTCTCCCTTTTCCCAACTGATCCATCTTACAAGGCCGATCACGGGTAGTGTACACTCCAATACTTGAAAGTTTGTTAGTACACTTCAAGCGACTGGGGGCCTGTACAAACTTCAAAATATGGCCAAAACTCACCCAAAGATACTTTTGGAATTCAGAGAAAAGTCCTATTAAAAGTGCTCTATATCCTCCTTCTCAAAGCTCCATTTCTCAGTGCGAAATTTGAAGAACTTTTGGCAAAGTTGTGAAATCTGACACGGACCCTGGCTTGGGAATCACGGGTTAACCAACTTTCCAGGGTTGGAGTGTTGAAGCAGACCGGGCGAAATCCCTCAGCCGCTTGTAACCCATAACGTTACATGTTTTTAATGTTTTTACAGAGAGTCTTCATCTCCCACCCTCCATGTCTTTTTGTTAGCCCGCGAACTTTCCCCGATCTGCCTGCTACAACAGGTTAGATTGAGGATGGATCGGTTGAGAGAAGGTGGCAATCAGCGGATGTTCTTTTTCTTGCTGACCATCATTGCGTTCTTCAAGTCGTCTTCTTATCTTCGGAAAAATCCTGGGATAAGCCCGAATGACCGGTCCGGATGCTCGAAATACATCCTCGGCGAGTCGCTCAGCCTGACAGTTGATAGATACTTCTCATTACTCTCGGTGATGCTGACGACATTTCAGATACACGTTACAACACAAGCGCTCGTGTTCAGTCATGCAAATCAAACTGACAAGGTCGGCTTGCTCATTTTGGCGAAAACTGGCCATCGGCTTGGTTTGACCGAATTGAGGTTCGATTTAGTTTTCAGAGTGCGGAGACACGTTGCGACCAAACTACCCAATGCCAGTTGTGGATACCTTGTTTTATTGATCATCCACCAATCAACGTCAATAAGTGGCAGCCATGATGGCAGGGGTCATTGGTCAGAATTATGAATTGAGCAAGAGAACTGAGATACGGGCAAACGCCGCCATGCTTCCAACCGCCTGTGCAACTGGCTTGAAAACTCTGGATATTCGCAGCCAGAAAAAACTGGAGTCTGCGGTGCACATCCAGATCCCTCAAAAAAGTTTGGAAATCAATCAATTTCAATTGCGGCACTTCAGTCGCAGTGAATCAATTAGTTGCAGTTAGTTACGGTCAGTTGCAGTCAGTCAATAACAGGCAGTTGAGACCATTCAGTCGTGGTTACCGTAGTCGATTACAGTCAATTGTGTTGGATAATATAGGTGACCAGGCCAGCTGACAGGGAACCAAGGTGCCAGAATACTCCAGAATATTCTGTCAGATGGAACTAGCTGGAAAACGTCAGAATCTACGATTTGTCATTCTGGCCACGACGATTCTGTCATATAGTTTGCCACACATACATGTATAATAAGGAAGCATTCTGGCTCTGCCAGAATGAAGGAGAGGAGAATCAATCATGTTCAACCCGAAGTGCTGAATCCAACAAATTGCAGGCAGTTAATTACGGTCGATTGCAATCAGTCAATTACAGTCAATTACAGTCGGTTGCAGTCAGTCGATTACAGTCAATTAGTAATTCAATTACAATCAGTTGCAGTCAGTATAAGTCCTAGAACTAGAAGCTTTGCGTAAGTGATGGGCATTGCCCAGAATGTTGACATTTTTGGTATGGTGTTGCAGGTGTTTCCATTGCCAGTGGCAAGGTGGCCTGTGCAAACCTCGGGTGTGTGCCCATCTCAATTCTCTTGAGCAAAAGTGATAACAAAGTGATAACAGAGCCAGCGCCTGATGCCCTTGTTTGCAAAAGTCGGTAATTGTCATAACGTGGCCAGTGTTGAGCGTGCCTCGGTCGGGCAGGTCCAAAGGGCTTGGCGCAGTGCTTGCTTGCCTGAGAAAGTCATCACAATGTCTGCGCGGGAAGCAGGAGCCCCTCACAAAAATCGACGGTCATCCCCTGGCAGCCGTACATCGGGCCAAACTTGCGGTGCTGAAAAGGAACAAATGAAAATACAGGAGTTGGGGCCAAAAGAAAATCCCCAACTTTCGTTACCACGCTCAGTTCGAATCGAACTTATTTTTTGGGTCGGCTTGATTGATAAATATTTGCCATTGTGTCAGCTTTTCAACCTCAAGGAACAAGAGATCCAATTGAGCAATTGAAAGCTGAGGGTGGGTGTGTTACATTCTGTGGGGGGCATCTGTTGCTGCGCATTTGTTGAGGCCCTGCCATGCACCTGAGACAATTTGAGGTTGCCCCGCAACAACAACCATCCCTGCGATATGGCTGACGAAAACAATCCAACTCAGGATTCAAGGAAATTGCGTTCCATCCCGAACACAACATGAAAGACAACATCTTGTCGATTTCAGCACCAACTTCGATCCGCCATAATACTTCTTGACTCTTTTTGTTTCTTCTTGTTGAACATATACGGCAATGGCAACTAGTACCCTAGATCTCCGTTTGGGACGTGTGTCGCTCGACGACAACAACGAACAGGCCCGGACATCAAAGGTATTCCAGTCAGTCACTCAATCTACAGCAATAAAGCTAACCCTCCAAAGTTAGGGCGGGACATCCTCACAATCATATCCCTATAAGTCGAAACTGCCAAGCCTCGTCAAGATCGCTCTCCAAAACCAAACACACCAAGCGTCCGTAGCATCGCAGCGCCAAACCCAAATACCACACACGTCCGCAGCATCGCAACGGGAACGAGCACTCCCGGCTCCGCAAACCCCGAAAGCCCCTCCGAGTACAGCTGAATCGAATGAAGACGCACAAGGAGATGAGAAATCAGTGGCACTTGTCAAGCAGCCCGCCGTGAAAAAACTACACCTTGGCATGTTCGAGATCGGCAAGCCATTGGGCAAGGGCAAGTTTGGTCGCGTGTACCTGGCGCGCGAACGCGAACACGGCTTCATCTGCGCACTGAAAGTCCTATACAAGGACGAGCTGCAGCAGGGTCGGGTCGAAAAGCAAGTGCGGCGCGAGATTGAGATCCAGAGCAACTTGAGTCACCCCAATGTTCTCAAGTTATACGGACATTTCCACGACTCCAAGCGTATATTCCTCATTCTCGAGTTCGCCGGCCAGGGCGAACTTTACAAGAATTTACGCAAAGCAAACCGATTTCCTGAGTGGAAGGCAGCACAATACATTGCACAGATGGCAAGTGCTCTAAGCTACCTGCACCGCAAGCACGTTATCCATCGCGATATCAAGCCTGAGAATATATTGCTGGGTATCCATGGGGAGATCAAGATTTCCGACTTCGGCTGGAGTGTGCATGCTCCTAGCAACCGGCGCACCACTTATTGCGGAACACTTGATTACCTCCCGCCCGAGATGATAGTACCGCGCACCCCAGGCCACTCGTACGACGAGAAGGTTGACTTATGGTCTCTGGGCGTTCTGACTTACGAATTTCTGGTCGGCGAAGCCCCGTTTGAGGACACACCAGTCATGACGACCAAGAGGATCGCCAGGGGTGATTTGAAAGTTCCGTCTTTCTTGAGCAAGGACGCTACAGATCTAATTAAGAAGGTACGTTAGTCTGAGTTGTCCTTGAACTCCAACTCTTGCTACCGTTGGGCCCAGCCGGAATCAACAACTAACCTACCAATCCACTTTAGTTACTTGTCGTCAATCCCCAAGACAGGCTCTCCCTTGAGGAAGTCCAACAACACCCTTGGATCATCAAGCACTGTCAACCTCAACAGCGTCGTGACAACAAGTCACAACATCACCCAGAAAAGCGTGAGGGATCATTGCATTCACGCGCGATGTAAAGCTTACGATATATTTAGACAGCCGTCTTGTGCTGGAAGCTTGTCTCGGCGGTTTTCTTTTATATTATTGGAGGTTTTTACCTGGATTTCTTTTTTCTTTCGCCTCTGGCTGGCTCAAACATTTGTTGCTCGTGTAGCTTCTGGTGTGTGCAATTATAGTCTTCGATATGTGGAGTTTGGTAATATTGTACTGTAATTTTGTGTTTCTTGACAACTATACCACAACCCTTCCTTCCTGACAACCATATCATAACGGTTTTCCTGGCCACAACCGTTGAACAACCGTTGAACAACCGTTGCCAACTTGGTGGGACCCTCATACTGACCCACTTAATCCGTACTTGATCAAGGAGGTGCTCCCCGGGCCTCCTGCCAGTCTGAATAGCGTCATTCCAGTCAATTGGACAACCGGTATTTGACTGGTGCAAACGGCGAAGAAGATCAATTCAAGCCAGCTTGGTGAAGTGGTCACTCAATGGCAGTTCAATTGAGCGATTGAACAAGTCCAGCGATGAAGCCATCGTCACAACAGGTAATGAGGGGTTGCGGAATTCCAAGCTACTGCTTTAACGATAAAGCGGAGAGGGAACTTGGAAGAATGGAGTGGATCTGCCGCGTGAAATATACTCTTGAGCACAGCCGGGTAGATTCAGGATTGGTCGTTGGCCAACCAGAATTAGCGATTCCTATTCTGGTCGATCGCCGCGCCCAACAACATCCAAAGGTGTTGCTGCATGTTAGAAAATTAACTCATCGTGGGCTTATTGGCAGCTTGCGAAAACTGTTTAAGGTGCCGGAGGATGTAGAGATTTTGTTATCGCATAAGAATGAAGGTGGATAAGTCTTAGTTCATGTGGAATTCGAACTCACGACCTCCTTCAACAACTTTGCGCAAAGTCTGGACTGGCAGATCAGAAAAATCACGGTTTTCTGATCAGCGGGGGCGTGTGCAATGGATCCTCGGCCGACGGGTCCACCTTGTTGGGTTTGCTGCACACGGGACTAAGCGGCTGTGCAGGGATGAAGTACCGTTTGAACCTATTTAGGATGATCAAATCGTGCGATAGTGCTGCCGAAGGACAAGGTGTGCGCCTCACACAAGAGTTAAAGTTCGTTAACATGTGGCTAAAAGGTACGTGGGTCCCATACAAAGGATACATTGCCCTCCAGACTCCACGATTTCCACGGCCAATCACTCTTTCATTCTAAACACCCCTCCGCCTCCCGCCTTCCAGCCTGACCTCTAAATTCCCAACCCTCAAAATGGCCCGAATGTTCCCCGCATACGAGACAATATCCAGCTTAATCGATCCCACGTATACATCCCCCGAGTTCGTCCACAGCTGTTCCATGACCCTCCTCCTCCTCCTGACGCCGTGGTTCCTCTATCCACGACGAAGACACAAAGCCCGGAAAGGTCTTAATTCCCAAGAAGAAACTTTCCTTCCCTTGGAAACAAAGTCAGCCAACACAAAAATACGCCGTCGTTGGAATTGGAATTGGAACTGCAAATGGAATTGGAGAGAATACGCCAGCATTTTCTTTCGGATATGGCTCCACTCGGCATGGATAAACTTCATGTTTGCACAGATATTCGTGCCCGTCTCGTCAAGGCCTGATGATCCGCCAGCCTGGACGACTACATACTCGTTGAAGCTTTTTGTGCTGCAACTGGGTGCCTTGACGATTATGTTCTAAGAGAGTTTCGAGATATGCGGCACATCTCATGGCAAGAAAAGAATCAAATTCATCTTTTCGAAATGCTAAACACGAATCGACGAGAACCACGGTCCCAATTTCCAGGGTAATTGGTGAATCGTAACTACCGACCTAGGCCGAGGTGCTCTAACGATAATGTTCTAAGAGTTTCAATCATGGGACACATCTCGGGCAAGAAAACTATCAAGTTCATCTTGTCGAAGAACAAACAAGTTCATAAGAAACACCATTCCAACTTCCTAGTTGGTTGGTGATAGCAGCTACCAGCCTAGTTCACTGATATATACGTCCCAAAACCCAACTCCAATTCCAATTCCATCCCTTATTCCACCCCTCAACTAAACCAACAAACAACCAACTCTCCCCCTGTCCCCTGTTCCCTGTCCCGTGCTCCCAAAAGACAATCACTTCTTATCCCTTTGTCCATAAGCCTTGGTAGCATAATCGCCATTATGCACGATCAAATCCTCAGGCCGATAATCGAACCTGCCCGAGAGGTAGCTGTCCAGAATAGACTTGACACCATCAGCATATCTCTTCTGGGCATCAAGCGAAGTCCCCGACATATGGGGCACCATAGCATTTCCACCGCCAAACGGGTTCTTGGCATATCTGAGCGGGTGTTCCTTGGGCGCCGGCTGCGGGAACCACACGTCACCGCCGTATCCGCGGAGATGGCCTGACTTGAGCGCCTCAGCGACGTCCTCTTTCACCACGATCGCCCCGCGGGCGGTGTTGACTAGCCATGAGCCTATAAATTTCACAAACAATGTCAACTCTATCCCCTCCAAAATCAAAAAGAAGAAGGAAAGTAAAAAAAAAAAAAAAAAAAAAAAAAAGGGGGGGGGGGGGGTTAAAAACCAGGCTTCATATTAGCAAAAAAAACCTTATTAAAAAACCCCCCAGTCTTCTCATGAAGCGGGCAGTTTATAGTAAAAACAACACACAGCGCCCCCAAC